>JAZGTJ010004023.1:1206-32598 GCA_036877575.1 Botia almorhae
TTTGGTGGAAACAGGAGAGTTGAGGTGCACATTTAATTCTGCAGTGAGTTGGGCAGCTGTGGTTTTATGTTTTTTGGATACAATCCGGGTTAGCACCCGGACAACCCTTTCAGACAGCTTCCTCTTGCGTCCACAGTTACTCCTGTTGGATGTGGTTCGTCCTTCTTGGCAGTATGCTGACATTACCTTGGATAACTTGGCTCTTGATACATCACAAAGACTTGCTGTCTTAGTCACAGATGCGCCAGCGAGACGTGCACCAACAATTTGTCCTCTTTTGAATTCTGATATGTCACCCATAATGTTGTGTGCATTGCAATATTTTAAGCAAAACTGTGCTATTTCTCTGCTAATTAAACCTTCACACTCTGCTCTTATTGGTGGAATCAATGAAGATTGGCCACCCGGCTGGTCAAATTTAGCCATGAAACCTCCAACACTAAATTGTGTTCAGTGTTTCAGTTTCATTGTCAAACCCCTGTATATATATGTGTGTGTGTGTGTATATATATATACAGTATATACATATATATATGTGTGTGTGTTTTTACAATAGAGGACATTCCCAAAATGAGTTTTTGCTGAGATTTGTCAGGTTTTGCTCATTTTTGTGTACAAATTGCTTAATATATGGTTAAGTAAACCCCCCACACACAGACTGCTGTTTCATCATCTATATCTGCATACATAGTCTTAGGATGTGCCGCATATTAACTTTGGTAGCAGTTCACGTCATTATGCATTTTTATCTCAATGTACTGTCATTTGAAAAGAGTCGCGGTAATCTTGGCTTTGCGAGGTGTTTAATGGGATTTTTTGTTGGCGAATCCTGTCTTAGGCTGAAATGTATGCATACGAGCTGGGTGAATCTTAAATCTGTTATTTGTTTCCATGACTCCCTGTCCTGTCAGGCTGTATAATGTCGAAAACACAACTGACTTTTTCTCAGCTAATGGCTGCAGTGCAATCACAATACATGTCTTAGATTTATTGAACCTTTATTTTGGAAAGCACTACAGGAGATGAGGAGGGTGTTGGCCATTCAAATAAGAAAACAGAACAAATGATCATCCACTTGTGTCTGTGTGTATGTGTGTGTTCATTTACATTAAAGTTGTTCTCCCAAAAACAATCCTGTCATATACTTAACCTCATGTCGTTCAAAGCAGTTTCTAGTTTCTTCTGTGGGAAACTGAGATTTTAGGCAGAATGTCCAAGCTTCTCTTCTATACAACAATCACAGCCATAAAATTTAAAATGAGTTTAAAGAGCTTTAAGTTTTTCTGTGACTAATGACTTAGATTTCCATATGTTCTTCACAAATCTGTTGCATAGCTTTTCGTTTGACTGCTTTTATTATCGTTTTGCAAAACGTCTTCTTTTGTGTTTCATGGAAGCAAGAAAATCATATACATTTGGAACAACATGAGGGTATACTATTCCTTCAATGATTAATTTTACTATTAAAACACTTTGTAAAGCTGCTATCTGCATAAACATTTTGACCCATTCTGTTATAGTTTTTTAATCACTTTTTACATACCAAAATTGTTCATACTGGCATTCATGTTTTTAAATGCAAAGTATCATTGTTTGCACAGCAGCATTCATCAACTGCCAAAACGCATTGCTCAAAGACAGGATATGATGTCGTCTCCTGACAGGAATTGGGCAGCAGGAAGTGTGATTGGGGCAAAGAGGCATGTGGCAGGTCCCAGATGGCTCATTTGCACCAGCTAATGACAATAAAATACCATCAATATCCAAATGTTTGTCCCACAAGTGTCAATTCAAAGAATGCAGACACAGATTTAATGTATTAGAATGTCGTCATACTTAATTTCTTGATTATTGTTTTATTAAGTTATTTGTTGTGCTAAGTGCCCTTTCTTGGTGTTTGCATTCATTTCTGCCTGTTTAGTGTGTAAGGCAGTTTAGTATGTAAGGTGCGTCACAAGCTAAACTGGTTGTCAGGCTTTAATAAACATACATTATGGACATTACAAAACTTTAGCTTTAGCTCCTATTCTCCTACATCAGTTTATTATCTATATTAGGCATAAGTAGTCTTTTTCCCCCTAAATGTAACCCTGTAAACTTGTGATGATATTAAAACATTGCACTGTTTTTTGGTAATGCAGACAGTTCAATAATCTTAAATCTGAGTGCTAAGAAAAGTAATGTCTCAGTTTGACAAACCATGTGATATAAAGTATTATTCATGTCTGTAGGACAGATTGTGCTGGACAAATTACAATATATGATTTTTAGACAATAGTCACTTAATCCTAAATTAGACCAACAGTATTTCTTCTCTTAGCAAGCTTAAAATGTAGATAAGTGGTGTGTATTTCATCAACCCTGTGTTTATTTTGAGCCGTGAGAAAGACGGATTGTGGGCTGTCAGAGCTTTTTTAGACTCTGTTGGTGAATTTTAAGATTATTATCCTCCATTTTCTCAGTGGTAGAAGACTCAGGCTGTATCACGTGAGTAGTGTGTGCGTTAAGATGCGTCTCAATATAGTCACAGGTTACACTGATGGCTACATTTCTCTCAACACAGAAAACTTACTTTAAACACCTTTTTTCCTCAGAAATCTCACACCTTCTGGACTTTGGTGTACAGCTAAATGGTCTTACAGAAATGTTCAATGGCCTTAAAGGTTCAGCATAAGTTAAAGGCTATGAACATGAGAAATTATTTTCTGTGGTAATCAGCATAATGGCATAGACAGCTTTTGTATTGAACCTGGAACATTGTTTTAAGTTAAGAAATGTTTTTGGACTGAAACCTCACAGAATTGTATAATCAGACTGTGGTAATGTAACGAGCATCTAAATGTAGGACGGAAAAGGGGGTGTCAATGAATAAGACCAGTTATGTCTCCATTTGAAAGGAAGTATATATTCACATTTCCTTAAAGCAACCAATGACAATTAGACTTTGAACTTTTTTTTTTTATCTTATCATGTGGCTTTGTCAATGTTTGGTAATGAATGATGGCCGGGTGGCACATTTGTGTCTGTATGTGTTTGTGTGTGTGCTGGGAACATGATGCCCAGAAACTGTCCTGTTATTTTGCCTTTGACAATAAAAGGCAAAATAATTTCTATGCACACACACACACCCTAAATTATATATTGTATGAACGGTAATGAAAAATGTTTTTTAATCATTTAATAATTTAAATCATGTTTTTTAAAGATTTCATCACCAATTCCAATCAAATTGGCCCACTTTGGATTTCTACGTCAGCCACACAAACAATGTATTATTATAAAGTCTTAGTGCATACAGTTCTACTGCCCATTCTAGCAAATATTTGTTCAACGAGCTATGGACCTCTCTAAAACCAGCCACACATTTAATGTTTCTCTTTTTCTCTGTCTTCCACCTCTCTCCCACACAGCACTAGACTCCATCCTTTATTTATTAGGCTTTTCCTCAGATTGGTCCTCCATACGTCTCACGCTTAACACTCCTTTCAGATTCAAGTGGCTCTCCTACACAAAAGACGCTGCTTCAAAAGACTTTCAGCACAATACCATGGCCTGCTCACATGGCGGCCGTCTTTGAGCCAAGTGATGGGTTATTTCTCTGTCAAGGTTTTTAATTTTGGAGATCGCAGCATGTCATAACTTTCAGTATGATACAGTATGATAAAGACAGTCAGGAGACACTTTGCTTAACATTGATTGGGTCATGTTTCGAAACTCTGAACTTTTGTATTTCCTCTTCCTGTCTGGGGTGTGGCACTTTTCCTTAGATGACTGTGTGTGTGTGTGTGTGTGTGTGTGTGTGTGTGTGTGTGTGTGTATCTGTGAAAGGAAAAAAGGAAGTCTCAGATGTGTATTGGTACAGATTAGAATTGACAGTGGGGCTGACACAGGCGGTGGCCATATGTTTATATACAAATTTAAATTTATCTTTAATTTCCATTGTGATTGTCTCCAGTTAGAAGGAGGGCTATCATCAGAAGGTGACAAAGAGAATGACGTCTCAAACCATGTGATGAATGGGGGAAATGTTTGGGGGCTGAGACCTACCCTTATCATCTATTCCCAGCTCTCATGAATTCAAGCGACAGTCTGGGGGAAAACTACAGCATAGGATTTGCTTGAATTGCTCTTAATAATGCTTTGCTTTTTGTGTCATAAAAGTGGATAGTTGTTTGATGTTTTCTATGTTTTCTAAAAATATTTTTTTAAAGAATATTTTAATGTCTTCTTCTCTTAATTGATTGTATGTTTTTGTATAGTAATAATAAAATCAAATTCTAGTGTATAATACATAGTGTATAATACACAAAATGAAAGTCATAGATAGAATCAGAGTCATAGTCACTTAGCGGCAACAATGCAGTATTACAAACCCCAGCCTCATTAATAATTAAGTCATCTTCCTCTTTTTGCCCTTCTTAGAACTCAACATGGAGTACAACCCTTCGGACCACCCACGTGCCAGCACCATCTTCCTCAGCAAGTCCCAAACAGACGGTGAGAGAGGCTCCAGGTCTCCTGACTCACAGATGAGTGGGATAGACTCCTTTTAGCACTGAATGCTTAAAGGGAACGTTAATTACAACGAAAGCTTTGCTCAGGATGGCTTAAATTTGATTCAGACAAAAGGGGCAAATCACAGATGGCCAAAATGTAGTCAGACCAAACAATCCATCCTCCCTTTTAGTTATATTTAATGTGATTCCTCTAGGCGGTAATGCTTTGTTTAAACAGCCTGCTGCCCAGCGGGTAATGTTTGTAGCCAAGCTAATGTGATGATATTTGCCTTGTTTCTTAGGGAGTTATTAGTGGGATGTTATGTGACTATCAGACGCCCCTTGGCTTCACTGACCTTATAAAAAGACGATTCTGTAAACAGAAACAATCATATAAAGCAAGTCAAGAAACTAAATGGCAACTTTGTTATCCATATTTGAAGATTTCATTTAGAAACCACTGCCCTCTTGTTTTTCAGTTATTTTACCCAACAAGAAAGGTACGTTTGGTCTCAGCTTGTCTGTTGGTCTGCTGCTGTGTGTTGTGCTAAAGCTTTATAGTGTCAGAATGTCTGTAGTTTAACATTAAACCGATAGATGTTGTGTGTCCATACTGTACCCTGTTAAGGAGTAATATTTTGAAACTGTAGCGTTAAAAGCTACATAAAATTTCAAGTAGATCAACTGCAGTCAAGCTTCTAAAGCTAAAAGTAGTTAACTAGTTAGCTACACTACCAGCTTCTAACAAAACGTAGAACTGGATTGAAGCTGTTTAAAAAACAATATACAACAATACGTTTTAAGAGTCTTAACATTAAGATTCTCAAATTGTATTAAAAAAAATCAAAGCAGTATTTTTCTGGTGAAAAACAATGACACTTGAATAGAATAAACAGAATCAATACTGAATAAATTGAATTGAAAAACTAAAAAAAAACACTAAAGAGAAATATACCATGATAAATTTAAGTTTATTTTATTTTTTGCATGACAGTGAAATGAACCACTGTTGTAAAAACTATTGATTGATGACCCAGCAATTTTTCTATAAATTAGTTCTCTTAACAAACTGTCCAAGCAAAACAGTTACTGTAGATTAAATAAAAAAACATCTAAGTTCTGTTTAAGAAAGTAAAACAAAAACCTTTATCCTATAAACACACTTTATGGAAAACAAGGGGAATTGTTTGCTTAAAATGTGTGCAAACATTTACTGTCATAGTCACCTGATATTTGCCTTAATATAACAGTACTTATTAATTCTGAAAATCAGAAGATATGTTATTGCTCATACATTAGTAAATCAATACAGGGCCTAAATGGTCAATCTGCTGGTATTAAAAGTTACTCATAGAAGTCAGCCATCACAGTATGCAGTAAAACTGTAACACTTCCTTTATTATTAAAGTAGCTGTCTGCACTGCTAGTTTCTTTTACTATCTACCAAAGATATGCCCTTTAGTAAACGCTACCACAGTCCCACTGTGATGAAATATTTAAGTGTACTGTAATATCTTTAGATAAAAGCAGCAACTAAATGAAAAGTTGAAACTCATTTATAAGAAATTTAGCATTAAGGGCTTATGCATGTTGGTAATGTTGGTGTACATGTGCTTTACTAAACAGCCCTATTTGTCTGGCTATGCAGCTTTTGTATTAATTTGTGTGTATGCTGTGGTGTCTCAAGTACCATAGTTAACAGATTAACAGAGCTGATATTTAAGGTGAGATTTATGTTCTATCCAATGTCAAGTTAGCTGCCTCTTCATTTTCACCTGCACTGTCTGTGCGGTCCATGATTGGTCAGTCTGTCAAAATTTAGCCTGTCAATCAACCAGCTGCACCCACACATAGTTCAGTGGAGAAAAATATGAAATACAGTCAAGTTCCACAATGACAGGCTATTTTTGCTACTGTACCTTTAAGAATTCTATATGCAAAGTACATCTGTTATGATTGGTTAAGTTGGCGGGTGAGGGAGCCTTGCTTAAATGTAAGAGTATGTTTACGTAGTACATCAAACTTTGATTTCTATTGCTACAAAAAAGCTTGTTGTTGTTTAATGTTACATCATAACAAATGGCATGACTAATCTAACTAGTGAATAAACAACCCACCAGCACAAAACAGTTTACAGCATTTTACAACCAATTATTAGCCTTGTATAGTAATGTTTTGGTAGTGGGAAAAGCCCATTTGATTTTAGCAGTTCTGGTAAAGAGATTGAAAATGCCTATCCGGTTTGAAAACAATAATTAAGAAACACCCCTTTTGTTTAGTTTGGGTTACTCACAGGCTAGCTGTTGCTCTGCCTGCTTTTGACTGCTTTTTAAAGAGACATGAGAAATGCTGACCCCTATCACAGCAGAATGTAAATGCAGCACCTCACTGTTAGAGTCTTGTCCTAATGCAATCATATTTTAAGTTACTTAGTGCTCTTACACTAATTAAGTGTATGGGATGTTTTTAGTGCTGCTAATTACACAATTTCTCTTTTCAGTTCGGGAGAAAAGGAAAAGTCTGTACGTCAACCATGTAAGTGCCATCAGTGAGGCATTGGATTGTTTTTTTCTGATAGAAGCATGTGGCTGCAGTAAAAGCATCTCTCACGAGAGTCACAACACCCACAGAACTAATCACATCCAACACTTGAGAATGCTGAAACTAACACTGCATTACTCTTATAGCTTGTGTTGAAGCTTTAACAGCCTGGCATTTCCTTTAAAACCTTTAAATTCTATAACTATTTTATTATGCATGGCATAATTTTCATTTGCATAATTGCATGCTATTCATACTAATGAATACCTGCAAAAAACAGCTTACGCTTTGTTTCTATTTTTAACGTCTGTTATTATTTTGCAAGTTAACACACATTGCGGAGTCAAAGGTAAAGTATATTAAGCATATATTGCTTTTTATTTTCTTGAAACTGTGATATTGTAGTTGTTTTGACATTGTAATGATTTACTTGCATTAGTGTTGCTTTTAATAGGTTGTTTGATATCTTGTCTTGGCAAGTTACACTTGTAATTAAATTGAGGTGTATGTTTGTACAGAATTGAGATGCTCAAAAACACACACAAACACATTCAGTGAGAATTAGCCAGGTTGAAATGAGAAAATAATGGATTCTTTGGGGCTCCAGGTGGCCTAATTTTTAAGCTGTTTGCTGAAAGTTTGTGTGTGTGTGTTTGAGAATAGATATGGTAATTTGCATTGTGTGTGTGTCTTTTAGCAACATCCATCTGGTCCAATGAGACGCAAGTACAGCTCTTGTTCGACGATCTTCCTGGACGACAGCACCGTTAGCCAACCCAACCTCAAATACACCATCAAATGGTACTGGAACCTTCCACAAAACGCTCAACACAATGCTTTAATTAAGCAAATATGAATATGTGAATTAAAGAAATTGCGAATGACGTTGACAGCAAATGTAAGTGTTTTAAAGGAGTAGTAAACCCAAAATTGAAATTAGTTTCTTACAGGTTTTGTCATGTCACATTTTATGCATCATGTTTCATTTGAACCAGATTTGAGAGCCACAGTAGAAGGGCAGATGGTTGGGGGATTATGATTTAGTTTTGGTTTGTCTCTTGCACAAAGCTACCATAAGGCTTCAGGGGGCTCAGCATACAGTGCATGAGTGATATTTTTTCATGTTGGCATTTTGGGGTGCAACAACCCCAGTAACCAATATAAAACCAATTGAATTTTCTGCAAAATATACACTGCATTATATGCAAAACAAAATATAGGTGGATAAACTATCTCTTTAAAGTTGTGAGTACACGTAAGGCATATAGGTAAATTATCTATATGTGGGTATAGATTTAGATTACCATTAATGGCCCAAATTCCCTTTTAGCTTGAATTTAATGTTTATATCATCATGTTTATTATTACATCATATAATTTTCTCTTCTTCTTTTTTGTTCCTCTACAGTGTTGCCCTGGCAATATACTACCATATAAAGAACAGGTATTATTATACCCTTTCTCGTCATATCAGATGTTATTGCTTGCCACAGAGCGTGTGTTTGAGTTAATACACACAACAATGTAAATGGCACAGTGGGAAAAACTGTATTTCATTTTTAAGTCAACAGCATGGGTCACATTTTAAAAAGACAGCCTGTAGTTTCTTTAATGGTCACAGTAGCTTTCTCTTTAGGACTGGACCACGTTATGCAGTGCATTGTGGGTAGGAGAACGATCAAAGGTCCTGCTGTCCGGAAGTGAAAAGATACACAAACCAGTTTGAGACAGTGTAGATTATGGAGTTTAATGAAAATGGGGTAGCTGCAAAGTTTTGCAGTTTTTAAGTGTCACACTCTATGACAGAGTTACTCAAACCTAAAAACCAAGAGAGGCACAGTCAAACAACAACATGCAACAAATCTAATTATACAGTAGATAAAATTTGGTCTGAGACCACACCGACAATGTGGGAAACAAAATCTATTTTAAACCTGGAAATAACTTTTTTTTAACAAATAAATGTTGCATAGTAATTTGAAGAAATATTTAAATATTTCAGATTTGAGTCATTGGCAGTGTTGCCTCATTTGTGCAAAAGCTCAGGTTTCCTGATTTCCACAGAAATACATAAAATGTGACATTCTGAGTTCCTGTTGGAATAACATGGATGTGACTAATGTGACAGTGTTCTGACCGATGATTTCAGAATTATATGCTATTTTAAAGGCACACTAATTTTCACACAACTTTTGAGAGATAAGTTATGTCCTGGCATTGTCCTGACCTGTTGAGTACCTTGAATCTCTTAAATAAATATTCATAATCAAACATATTACTTATTGAATAATGCATATGAATATCACCTAGACAGTCGAAGTACCAATATTTTCTATTCTAATGCCTGTTTACCCACTCTTTTAGAAATGTGGATGGGCGAATGCTGTTAGACATTTTTGATGAAAAACTTCACCCACTTTCAGTAAGTGTTTCTGCAGTTCAATTATAATATGTATGTTTCTGTGTTCTTAGCGGTACTTCATTGTCTCCACCTCTCTCCTACAGAAATTGGAGGTGCCATCAGACTATGACAAACATGATCCAGAACAGAAACAGATCTACAGATTTGTCCGTACGCTCTTCAGTGCCGCCCAGCTCACAGCAGAGTGTGCCATAGTTACTTTGGTGAGTTATAGGTCATGTGACTCGGTGGTGGTCCAATGAAATTGTGCATAGCTGTTTCATTTTTCAATTGGCTGAAAAAGCCTGTGGTATGATCAGCACCAGGTAGCACAAGTTAAAATAGGATTTACCGCCACTCAAGTGGATTTACCATCACTAAAAATGGTTGTCATATTTATCACTTTATTAGCAGGCACTAAGCCCAGCAGCTGTCTTTGTGGTGAGTGTGTTCTATTGCAGTTATAAAATCTTTCTTTAGAGGGCCATCCCTTCTTATTTCACCAACCAGATGCCTTTATGAGATATCATAAAGTTAATTGTAAACATATGTGGCCTGTGAATGCATGAGATGAGCTTAAGGGAAAGTCCGGAGGCATGGTGCAACTGTATAAGATGCTAGTCTGTGCTGATGATCCAATAGAAGTGGACCTTTCATGTACAGTCTGATACATATTGCATACATGGCAAAACATTTTTTTACAATTACAAGTTACAAGTTTACAAATCACAAAAACAATTAAAAAAATTACAAACTCCAACCTGATTGACATGTTTTGACCAACATGTTTTACCACTGGACTGTTGGAAATTTTGGCCACAGAGTCTACATAATTTCTACTAATTTCTTTGGGATTGGCAGTACAAATTTCATCATAGGTTGCTGTGCCATTACTTACATTTATAATTGTGTTACCATTGATTATTGTCCGTCTAAAGAAAAGGTTCTTGGCCAGAAAAATCTATAATCTGGACTTTAGTGCTGATTCTTCAATCTGGTTTTACAAGAAAAGATCTTTAATATGAGTGTAGCATCTAATTTTTAAGTCAAATTTGTTGGTCTAATATGTGGGATTCACATATGCGTGATGTAACCTACAAAACTCTTAAGAGTTTGTGTGATTTGTGTGTTGCTAAATGTAGTTTGAGCCAGATTGAGTGTGTTCCTTGACCCACAGAAGCCAACAGGTGGAGAGATTCTTGTTAAATCTGCCTGGATTTCACATGGGTTTATTGAAGGAAATCTATGAGTCACTGCAGACTGTGAAGTGATCTTCATGATTTCCTTTGGGAATCTACTGGCTAGCTTACTGTCTGGCAAACTTTCCACTTCACCAAATCAGCTTGTCCTTAAGTCATTGTTCAGCCTCAATTCCAAGCAGGATGTATGTGTTATTGACAAATGTTTTCACCTGAATATTCGTATTTACCAGAACTACTCAGGATGAGTAGTTTTGAATGAATAAGTAGAGAATTAAGGCAGCTTTGTTGTTCATTTCAAGTATCAAGACCACAGTTATCTGCAGAACTGCTTTTACTTGAAAATTTAGACAAGTAAAATCTAAAATGGGGCTTGTGCTACCTTTTTGTACTGATGTATTATTATGGCTTTTTAGGACACTGTACCAAAATATTACCTGAGCATTCAGAAATGTAGACAAACATACTTTCATATTTAATATACATTACAGCTGTCCACAGGTGAGTCTGAGAGCCCGGCTTTATTTGTAATATTAGTTAATATTAGTTGTACACCAAAGTGGCCCAAACCGGCTTTATTTGAATCTGATATCACATAGAAAACACAATTGGTTTAGTACCAGTTGTGTTTTAGTACCAGTTGTGTTTTCTGTGTGATATCAGAACACAATTCACAATTCAACTACTGAATAAGTCATGTTTTAATCATCTCTTTTAATATTACTTATGTTTAGTGTTTGGGGTTAATGCAAATACCTAACCATAAGTATTAAAGTTCAACATATAACTTGTCTTGCCATTCTGATGTAATAGCTCATTTTTAATTGCTTAAATACTGTATACATCTACACACATACTGTATATGCGTAGTTGATAGACCTCAACCACATAGCATTGCTCAGGAAATACACTAGCATTGTAACAGTATGTTTTATCATAAATAACACTACTCACATTTTCTTCAGGAAGTTAAACTTGAGATTGCCTAGTACAAAAGTAATGAGAATATTCCACTCAACCAAATTGTGTCATCATGTTCTGTGCTGTTGAACAGTAGAACTCAATTGTATGCACCTTTAGACAGACATTAGGAATTTATGAGCACCTTAGGAATTACTTTCATCAGAATATTTTTCCTTGTCTACATGTTATAAATTTGAAACATCTGAAGGTTCAGGGAAATAATCAGATTGATTTAGAGTCAGTGGAACCGGGTTTTTGTTCAAGAAGAGTATTTTTTCTGCCTCAATATGCAACATTCCAGAATTAAAGCAAAATTAAGAATTGAAAAATAGGCAAAACTCCAGATGTTTTGTTTTTATAGTTTGTTGTAATGGGAAAATCATTTTTATTACAGGCCCTTATTATTCAAGACAGTTTTCACCATACATTCAGAAACACACACATCTGTGTTTTGATTGTAGATGTTCAGAAGTACATATTTTCATGCTAGTTAATAGAATTTCTGAATAACTGGTTGACTTGGTTGGAAAAAAGCCCTGTGTGTTCTTAAGGGTATACATCTAAGGGATGTTCTTATAGTGTGTGTTCTGTCATTTAAAAGCAGCAACAGAGTGCAGCATAATGTTTCCCAGTGCTTGGTAACTGAACAATTACCATGTGTATGAACCAATATAATTACAGTAAAATGCACTCCCAAGTTTATGGTGTTCAGCATCTAGTGTTTGTGTAGGTCAGTAGGTGAACGTGTGTTTGTGTGTGGCATGCAGCCCCAGACCTTGATGTCAGTGTTTCAGCTTTTGCATACCTCCATGTACCCCCCACCACCAATAACATTCTAATCTTTCTAA
The DNA here is from genome assembly GCA_036877575.1 of Botia almorhae. NCBI lineage: Eukaryota > Metazoa > Chordata > Actinopteri > Cypriniformes > Botiidae > Botia > Botia almorhae. The sequence continues at coordinate 13,655 of JAZGTJ010004023.1, forward strand.
CATTCCATGCTTCCTATTGAAGACTCTTTGTGTTCTAAAATGGCAATATCTTCACCTGTTTGTTCTAAATTTAGTGTGCAGCATAACGCTTAATCATAAATCATGTTAAATATTTTAAAAATGTTTAGAAAACACTCTTTCACTTTGTTTCAGGTGTATCTGGAGAGATTATTAACATACGCAGAGATTGACATCTGTCCTGCTAACTGGAAGAGAATTGTGTTGGGTGCCATCTTGTTGGCGTCTAAAGTATGGGATGATCAGGCTGTGTGGAATGTTGACTACTGCCAGATTCTCAAAGACATCACAGTTGAAGACATGTGAGTGTGTGTATTAACTGTATGACTATACTGACCACATATATAACTTTACAGACCATCAGTTCTAGAATAATTAGGAACAAGTAGACATTTGGAGAAATCTTGAAATAGCTGTCTGGACTTAACATGTTTACACATGCCCGACATATTATCAAATATAATAGGAACCATCAGTTTTCCATCAATAATTAACTATAAATAATCAAAATCAGCTCTGTTCGTATCTAAAACATTTACAAATTTCAGCTTTAACATGCCAGAGCAGAACTGGCCCTCCTGGTCGAGCCTGGCTTCTCCCAAGGTTTTTTCTCCATCTATACATCATTGGAGTTTTGGTTCCTTGTCACTGTCAGCCTGTTGGCTTGCTTGCTGGGAGACTGCTGGTGTCTAACTTAGCTTAGGGCTTTGTAAATTGTAAATGTCTAATATTTTATTGTATATATTTTATGTATGTATGTATGTATGTATGTATGCATGCTACTTTTGCATGTTATGTGGTTCATGGTACTATTGCAAATTCCTTATACCCCTGTCCCATAAGATGTTATCTATTATATGCCATCCCTATGTAAGCTGTAACACATATCTTGCTCAACAATTTTGTAGTTTTATTGGTTCAGTCAACCCTTTATTCGTAAACATACTATAAACCTAGTATACCTAATTCGTTTTTTACATACATAGTATTTGCAATAATACCATTAACATGTCCGACATTTGTTCTGTGTTTTTATTATTATTCTTTGTTTCTCTGTGTAAAGCTGCTTTGAAGCAATGTAACATTGTAAAAAGCGCTATATAAATAAAATTGAATTGAACATGTTGGGTGAATCTCATGCACATCTATACAATAGATGTTTAGCATGTAAGATATTTTGATATTTTTAATGCTTTGAGACATTCTGCTAAAACTACATTATCAGATATATAAGGTAGCATATTTCATATCCCCAAAGCCAAAATACCCAGACCTGTGAAACTGGCTGAAGATATTGTAGAACAGTGATACTTGACACTTTTTCAGCATGTTGTCACATTTGCCCTTTTAACCCCTACTGAACACAGTTATTTTAAAGGCTGCTTTGACTTTAGATCCAGTGACAATTAAATTTATCTGCAAAATTTAACATTAAACACTGCAAAAAGAAAGAATTGTGTTTGTCTTTTGTCTTTGCTCTGCTGGTTATATTAAACTGTTCTTCTTCTTTAACTTCTGCACAAGTTCGATAATTTTGTGGCTAGTAGTGGACGATGACAGAGGATTTGTTTATTTAGAACTTTGGGGGTGCATGGAAAAACATGATGCTGTTTGTCTTACTATTTTTTTAACTGTCGTCTTCAGCTCATGTGATAAAGCTAAATCATAGTTTTCTCGAATAGCAAGATTGTCAAGATTTTCCTTTCATTTCTCGATCCACTGATAAATGACATATACACATATGCAAAGCTAATTATCTTTGCTTTCTCCCACCAGGAATGAGCTGGAGCGTCAGTTTCTGGAGCTGCTGCAGTTCAATATTAATGTTCCATCCAGCGTCTACGCCAAGTACTACTTCGACCTGCGTTCGCTCTCTGAGGCTAACAATCTTAGCTTTCCCCTGGAGCCTCTTAGCAGAGACAAGGCCCAGAAACTGGAGGTGAGGGGTCAATACCTCTCTAGATTATTAACTTGGGTTGTATAACTTAGGATGTTTATCTGCGATTGTCATTCAAGATCTCATTCATGTCCCAGTGGTCTGTGGTTTTGAGGTTTTTAAGAAAGTTTAATAAGTTTAGAGCTTAGTATTTAGCCTGCTAGCAATGTTCCAGCAAAGTGCAAGAAATCTGGCAGAAAAATTTAAAAGCCAAACACAGAGGGAATACTGTGATGTTATGTTAGTCTGTCGGTTCAGCTGCAGTAATTACCTCGACTAAATCCCCATGTGTGTCTTTTTACAACATTCATTGATGCTGCCCAATTATAGTCCTGACAAGACCAGGCCATTAATGATGTCAGTTCAGTCACTGTGTGTGTGTATTGGTGGCATAATGGCCCCACAAGCCAGTCTAGGGTCAGTGGTCCCCTGGGTGGGGATCTCAGTCAGTGAGTGGCTTCTGATCTTCTTTTATGAAGACTGACCCCCTGTGTTCATCCAGCACTGCTACCCTTGATATACTCCCACTCACAATCAGCTGTCAACTCAAAATAGCAGCCACAAGTTTTGTCTTGCCTCAACAGTGACACTTTCTCAAATTTGTTATTAGAGTTACAGACACTTTTGCCTATTTTGTGCCAGGCAGTTTTATCATTGTCATGATTCTTGCATCAGCAAGTACAGGTTTGCCTCATGGTTATTGTGTTAAATAGATAGTTCTGGATAGTTCTGTATGTATCTGACATTAATAGATAGATATAGACTTAGTTTTTTTATGAGTAGATCATAAAAAGAAGAGGGCCTAGAACAGAGCCCTGTGGGACACCTTCTGTAACTGCAGCATTGAGTAATTTGTACTTTTATAGTAATATTTGTAATAATATTGTTTTTTTTAGAATATAATAATAAACAGAATACAAATAGGTCATAGAAAAGACATTTTTCAGATTTGCCCATATTTTATTTCCATGATACTTTCTAACACTATGAAACAACTTTGGATGAACTGTTTACAAGAGTTTGGGGTAGACAAAATAAATATATACAAAATAAATAATATATATAAATATATTTCAAAATAAATATTTCAATATAATTTTTTTCTCATGTTTTAGGCGATCTCCAGGCTTTGTGACAACAAATATAAAGACTTGAGAAAAGCAGCTAAGAAGCGCTCAGTGAGTGCCGATAACCTGACAATGGTCAGATGGTCCCCAGCCATCATATCCTAATAATGGTAGACTTTGGGGACTCCCAAGAGAGACCGAGAGATAGTGACTGCCAAGAGAAGCGTGCTTTGTCCCTCCACAAGACTCTTAAGCCAGAAGCTTTTGTTCTGAAGAGTGTCCTTGCTGGTCGTTTGGCTGCTGTATATATGAAACACCCACACAAAGATCACTTTCTAACTTGTGAGAACAGAGAGGAGGAAACTTCTGCTGCAGTTCAGAAGAACTAGAGGAGATTAATTTGAAAAAAGATCCACAATGACAGGAACAGTATTCCAAAAGCTTTGTGTTATATGTGTTTCAAGGTGAGGAAGTAGTCCTATTTACAGCTTTTGTCTTGACCTGTGGTATGGTTAGAAACATTTCATCTGGCTCAAGGCCGTGTTCCCAAGAATCAAGATGGCCACAATCAACCACTTCTCAAGATGTTCCTTAGATGCAGGTCCCTGAAATATTTCTCTCCAAATGGTGTGTGGTGATGAAACTAAAAATATCACTTCATTGTTTTCATTCATTGAGTAACATTTTGTCACATTATTAGGTTTAATCTAAATGAAACATCCTAAATTACAGGTTATGCATTATACTTAAACTTTAACAATGCTATTTCATGGAAAACTATACAATTTGGACCTCAATCAGACATTTATATGTATTGTACATCAAAATCTGATATAATTTTTTATACTATTTTTACCATTATTTTTAATTAGTTGTACAGTATCAAGATGGTTTAGTGGTGTTACATTAAAGTAATGGAAGTTGATGTGTAAATGAGTATTAACAGAAGGAAACATGAGGGTGGGCTGGTGGTCTCAATGTGACATTCTAGGACTGATCTTCTTTCAAAACTCATCAATGCCTGAAATCTTAGCAGAAAGAAATAAATGATGTAGAAATTATTTAAAACGTTCATAGACAGACTGAAATTAATGGTTTTATAATGATGTTTAAAACTGAACTGTTCTCTACAAAAAATTAACAATGGCATTCCATTCTCAATGACCATAAAGGTGTATAACCTCCACACTGTTGTCACTGTTAAATTTATGCCTGTCTCACCCCTCGCTTCCCCAAACAAGATATGCTGGCTCACTTTCATTTTCAGATTCTTGAAGCAATACATACACTGTGCTCTATTTACTACAATAACTGCTAGAAAGATATCTGAAAGCTCTATGAGATATGTCCTTTCAGATGACAACATTTAATGAGTCAGAGTTTCCGATTTATTACAATTGGTGACAAAGTGGAAAAAAATCCTGATGCCACTGCGATATAAATCATTGAACAAGTCAAGGCATTTTATTTGCCAATTAAGGTGCATCAAACTATTAAATTTGGAGGAAGTCCTGCTGTTTCCACTGCCATGTGCTTCACCCGCCAGTGCCTGCATTTCATGGGAATAAGGCCTTTTATAAGATATAAATTTTATATAAAGTTTATAAATCTAAACTACTAAAATAAATGATCTTACATTCTATTAAAAATTCAATCTTATCAACAAAGGTAAACTTTAGTTAATTTTTTTTAAATCAGTTCTTCCCCTTTTAAAAGGTCAGCAGGTATAGAATTACTGAATTATGCCACGTAACGTACGTGTGATTTATAAAAATATGTTGTATTGTGTGATTCATCTGCTAAGTGAGGCTGAGATTTTTGTCTGAGTAACTTCACTAAGAAATACATTCAAAGTATACAATTAGAACTTCAAAAAATATTTTTTGTATATTGTACATACTTAAAACATACTAAAATAATTTAAATATCTTGAGATATTTATGTGACCAATGTTTACTTTTATTAATTCCTAAATTCTGGACAGTGATGAATACAAATTTGAAAACGTATGCGTTTGTTAGGGAGCATTTTATGGTCATGTTAAACCTTGGTTTATTAAGAATAAGTAAATGTGCTGGGATCATTGAAATTTCACAAGGCTATATGATATGAATGTAATTTTGCAATAGTTTTTCTTTTTTACATTTAACATAGAAGCAATGAAAAGCAATTCTCCACACATTTTGCTAGCAGATAATATCAAAATTGTAAAACAGTGTGTTTATTTTCATCATCTACTTTTTTTATTCATGTTTTGTTTTTGCAATTTATTTTTTGTAAAAGATCCAGTACGTGGATCCAGTACGCCAAGGTCATACATTTCTCCCAAGATCATAAGAATAAATATATAAAATAAAGTCTCTGTGTAAAACATCTAAATGTTCCTAAAAATAAGCTACATATACATACAAGCTGTCATATTTTTACAACATTCTTTTTATTTTGGGATTCGGACAAGGTTTTTATTTGTATTTTTGCTCTACTAGATATTGACAAACATAATACTAGACATTGTGTAAAACTAAAACAGTGTTGCTTTATTACAAAGACAGCGGATGTTTTACCAAAGTTAATCTCAATGAAGATCTGCTCGTTGGAAATGGCATTGCTATTAAACTCTACTATTAAACTGTACATTGTGAGACTGATGGAAACTGAACTGTTTGAATTCAGGGAGAAAGTTCAAGAAAAGCATCTTTGGAAAAGAGAAACAGAATCAAAAATCAAAAGATTAAAATAGAAACAACATTTGAAGATTGTATTATTCCATTTTATGTGAGCATGTGAGGAACTGGCCCTGTGGAGGGGTCTCCAGAAAGTGTTGTAAACTCAAGTCCTATAGTGATAGAAGGCAGTAGGCAGACAAGTGGCTTGTTTTAGCCATCTGGACTGAACTCTACCTCTGCATAGAGTTTTTGTTTCTATTTAATACCTCTTTCTTAGTCTTGCTCTTTCTATTCCTCTCTGTAATTGTTCTCATTTTCATTGTGATTTCTGGGAAATTACGAATTCAGCTCTTTCAGAAAATTTATACTATAAGTGGTTTCCTGTGAAAAAGAAAGAGAACTGCCGTAGTTGTGACATTCTAATTTTATGTTCAGTCACTGGGTGTATGCCTGTTATTATGAATTACATTGTTGTTGTCATTTGTTTCTGTTCCAAAGATCCAACCCTTTATCTGTATCTGTTTTCAGTCTGCCAAAGCTGAATCTCCTACTTATATTAGTTAATTCTACTTTCTGTTTAACTAAGTAAACCCAGCCTCCCTGCACTCAATAGTGTGGGAGCTGGAGGCTACAATGGTTGCATGCCATCTTTTGTTCTCAAACTATGATTTTAACTTATGCTTCCAGTTTAGAAGCAATGTTTAGAAACCGCCACAAAAATAAACTCCTAAAATTTGCAATAAAACTGATATGTGTGTTTTGAATGAGTCTGATTATACTAAAGGACCGAAAATTGTAACTTAGGTACGTCAATGAAAGATATACAGATAAGTAAAATCTGTAATTTTTGTCTCTGACAGCCACATTTTTTGATGATTTTAAATTCAAATACTGTGCTGTGCAGAAACTACTCACTATACACTGTATGAAGCTATGAAGGAGTCTGTCAAATATGGCCATAAGTTGAATCTCCCAAAACTATTTAATAAAATGCTTCATGAGACGTTCCTAACAATAATGCATTCTAGGTGCAATCTACATAGATATCAGTCTGGGTGCTTTGGTCCCAAGTCTAAAGCTTTACACCTCTAAATGTGTCCCTGGTGAACTATGCCAGTGCTGGGATGTCAGTGCTAGTTCAGTGCTAGCCAACATAAAGGGACATAAAGTTTAGATCATTTTCTTCATTAAATTTGCTCCATAACAACAAACAAAATGCTTAGAAACAGGTACGTGACTATCTAAATAAGATGGAAAAAGGGCACCACATTGAAATTCGAAGTCTTTAAGATTTTTCTATTAAGATCTTAGACAACAACCTTGCACTGAAATGCTTTCTATCATACATGAGAATATAATACTGGTTATTTGACACTGGTCAAATAGTTATTCTCCTGTAAGAACAAACAGAACCCAAATAACACAGCAATGTTTGCATGCCAACGTGCCTTTGGTGGGTAAGAATAGCCCTACAATGGAGCTCACATCTCTTGTCTTCTCCTGTCTAAGAACAGTTGTCAGGACAGAGGCAGAGGTAAGACACAAGGCAGAGTTGGTGGCTACAGGCAAACCTTGCCAATTTGGATTATCGCAGACCTGCTCAAGAGGACCATATATCCTGAGATTTTGACTGCTTGTAAGGGGATGATGTTTTAATGCCTACTGGGACTAGGTTTAATACAGATTGTAAACTCTTTTCTTATGTGGATTCAAGTGGGCTACAGGTTGACAAGTGTCTATCTAGTGTGATTTTCTCAGGGTTTGGAGGCCTCAGTCTGCTGTCATGGCAAAACAGATTGCATTACAAATGATCTTTATAACACTCAACCACAACATCACCCTCATAGGTATGTGCACACTTATAAGTTTATATTGCATACACTACCAGTGAAAGGTTTATGGTCACTTGACAAAAATGTTTCTCATGATGTTAAAAACCTCTTCATCTGAAGGTGTATTAAATGTTTGAAATTAGTTTTGCAGACAAAAATATAATTGTGCCAACATAACTCTTAATACATGCCTAAAGTTTATTTTAAAAATGTTTTTGAAAAGAATGAATTAAATGTCAATAAGAGTGAAATGAACAAAGTTAATTGACATTGGTTGTATGCTAACATTAAAATTCAACGAGATTGGCTTAGTAGATCTTAGTAGATTAATAGATCTATAAATATTTTTATAAAGACCAATATTGTATAGAAATCTCTTTAAATAATAACGTAACAAAATACACAATAAAACAAACAAATCGGTGCATACTGTTTGGTAATTTGGGCTTATGTTAATTTAAATAGTATTGTTATTAATAAAGTATTTACAAAAGTTCTGTTTGTCAAAGTTTAGGTTTATTGATTAATAATTAGGATGATTACTAATGATTATTTGTTGATTATTGATTTGCAAACTTTTTTATATTTTTATTAGAAAGTTACCTATAATCATCTTAACACTTTCTGTAACCTCATCTATTAGGGAAAGCCTGGTTCATCCTGATGGTATTACTAAGGATCCTGGTCTTGTTGTTTGGAGGTTTTCCTCTCTACCAGGATGAGCAAGAGCGATTTGTGTGTAACACCATTCAGCCCGGTTGTGCCAATGTGTGTTATGACATGTTTGCCCCTCTTTCCCTCATCCGCTTCTGGTTGGTGCAGCTAGCCACCCTCTGCCTCCCCTATGTGATGTTTGTGGTCTATGTAATCCACAAAATGACTTTTGGCCCAGCTGTTGATATCGGGGAATCCATTAAAGCAGATTCCATTTATAAAATCCATCAAGAATCATTCAGGAAAGCATCTCTTTGTAAGACTGTTGTGAAGGCTGAAAAGGGACGAGTGCAGTATTTCACGAGAGCTTACATCTTGCATCTGTTGCTTCGGATGCTTTCAGAAGCTGGATTCGGAGCTGCCCATTACTACCTGTTTGGTTTCCATGTCCCCAAACGTTTCATGTGCCAGCATGCACCCTGCACGATTATTGTGGACTGTTATGTCTCCAGACCAACTGAAAAAACCATCATACTGAACTTCATGTTGGGGTTGGCTGCTCTGTCTATCTTGCTAAATGTGTGTGACCTGATCAGTGCTGCCAAGCGCTCTGTCAGGCAGAAAAGCAAGAGAAATTTGTTGGTTGAGAAGATGTACGCAGAGGAGCAGTATTACCTGTCCGGGAACGGGAATCAAGGTGTGGACACCAGCATCTCACCGGCTCAGGATGTGAGGGGTCCTGGGGGGTTCAGCAAAAAAGGGACCAGAGACTTAAGTGGCGATGAAGCTGTTTCCATAATTTTGGACGACAACCCTCCACCTGTATCACCGCTTGGGGGAATGCCAATAATTTCCTCAATGACTGTTTCCAGCAACAATGACAATAACAGCAGCTACCAACCCACCCAAGAGGGAGGGATGGAGAGAGGAGACAGTGAAGTGGCATTGTGTCCCAGTGAGCCTTTAGGGACTCCCAGATCCATCCGGGTTAGCAAACCTGGTCGTCTTAAGCCTCCACCACCCCCGCGAAGGGACAAACCAGCTGCTCAAGGACCAGTTGATGTCTCAGGAGCTACAACGGTGTGTGCGAGGAGAGTGGGGCAATATTCGCTTGTAGAAATGACCAGCGGTGATTCAACTTGCAGTGGAGACAGGCAGGAAAAACGATCAGAGTGGGTGTGACTGTCACACCAGAGAATTAACAGTAAGAATGAATGTCTACTGACATTTTTGGCTTGTCTCACTATATGATGTAAGCTTTGAAGTGCTTGTAAGTTATCTGTTGTCATAAAAAAATACTTGATTGGAGAAGCAAGGTGAAATGAGAGGTATCTTAGAACTTAGCATCACATGCCAACCCTCAGATCATGTACGACTTTCAACGTCCACCTGTCGCTCATGTTTGTGTTACCAAGCAGACTTGTGCATGACCGGTCTTGCTTTCTATAACATAGAAGGTGAAGTGCCAGTCTAAAAACAGGCCCGTTGCAACCACCCAAGGTCCCTGAGGTTGAGCAGCTAAGATGACATACATTTTGCTTCATCTGGGGCAGGCACCTAACATGATTGGAAATCATTTCGAATTATCATCATTTTCTGCAAAAACACAGGGACTGTCAAGTTTCAGACAATTGTACCGCATTATAAAACAGTTATCACTTAGGCTATCCTTGTATTTGTGAAGGTGGCTTGCAATACTATTTCAAGAACCCACTGGGGTTAGGTTTGGAGCTTTGCAACAAACACTTAAAATAGAGCTCCATAATCTAGTGTAACGCGAGAGTGAGCCACGCTTGCCTTTCAGGCTTTCAGAAGCTAGCCGCAACATGTAAACCTTCAGACATGTTTGCTTTGGACAGTCACCTAGACCACAGCCCTCTTGTCTTCACAATGTCAGTCATACATCACATTAAACACACACCAGGGACTTCTGGGATTGTCTTTTTATGTCTCTAAAATATGTATTACTGATAATAATTTGCAGCACCAGCTTTTCATCTTTTCTTTTGTTGGATTGAGTGATGTCAATGTTTTGTTTGTCTGTGACTCCTGATGTTGTTTCAAATTGCCTGACCAAGTGACACTTAATTTGAGAGTGGTGGAGTGTGATCACAAGATCTTTAAAGTGTTTGCACAGATCAAACTGAGATCAAAAAGTGCTGTGGCTACAAAGCGTGCTGTGACTACTGTTGTAGACAAAGTTCTGATGGACAGACAGGCAACAGAGACATTTTTGCTGCCAGAAAATGTTAAGCTAATATAATTGTTTATTTCCTTGTTTCCTTACCAACCCCATTGATTTCTTTACTGGGCTTAAAGGTGACCACAGAACAGTTCAAATAAATGTGAATATTTCTAACTTTCTTCAAATAAATACATGCTTTTTTATCTAGCAACAAAAGCCGGTTCTGTGTTCAGATGTTTCTACAGATTGTGTGCCAGGTAAAGCATCTTTATAAAACACTGATACATGTAATTGATAAATCACACTGCCCTCTAATGGCTTGAAAAATGCATCCAACTCATATGCTCAGGATACTCAGTATTTGAATACTACGCTACACAATAGTCTCATATTTCTGTTACTGCCATTTTGTTATTCTGTTATTGCTAACTATATAAAAGTGCAAATGATGTACAGGATATTTCAGAGGCAGCCTCAAGGTATAAATCTAGTGTATGTTATTTTTTTCAAAATGGTACGAGATACTGTATCTGCAAACACCTAATGTTATTTAGCTTTTACCTTTGAATGGGTTTATTTAATTGCATTTTATTGCACCTTATGTACAAGTAAAAGAAAGCTATGTTAAAGTGTTTAATTGCTTAATTGTTCACGTTTTAAAGTGCTTGTAAGGTTTGTGAATACATTTTGAAAGGTTTAGATAATACATTTATTTTGTTTCATCCTAAATATTCATGTTAAGGACATGTTTGCTGTCTCCTTAAACTGACTGTTGAGGCAAAAGTCTGTAATGCATGCGTTTATGAGTTATTATTTACTGTCAAGATTCCTGATGTTTACTCCTGTTAAGACTGTTAAGAAGTGCCATCTGCTGGCAAGAGTTTGTAACTGCGTATATCTGAATTTAAAACGGGAGTCTCAAAATAGACAGGGTTTAGCCACGTAGGTTGTTTCTAATGTGTCAAATAGGGTTGATTTTCTTTAATTCTTTCATTCTTATTTATTGTGCATTTTCAATTCAACGCTTAATTCCTTACTTTACTTACCTCACTATTGTCATTATAAAATCTGGCTATTATTTTTCTTGTGGTGAATTCTTTAGAGTTACCACAAGATGGAGATATTTTACAAAACAAAAAGATTTTTTACAAAATTTATCCCGTTGACATCAAAAACTTAAATGTAATTAATTCAATATTCTTTATACGGACGTTATTGCTTACAGGTCAAATCATGACCTTGTCTTATAAAGAACATATCTGTATTTTAGTTCTTTTTCCTTACCTCTTTATCCTCAAGTTTTTATTTTGTTTGTGTATGTGTACAATGATGATAGTAATACATTAGGTTCTTTGAAATGGAACATTTAAGTGCTCACTGAAATGGGAATTCTATTAAAATTGATTTAAAAAATAAAATGAATATATAAGTGATTGTATTATAATCTGTCATAGTTTTAATAATACAACTGATCAATGAAATTGTTACTTGGTGGCCCTAAATACAGGGCTGAGTATTAAAATGTTTATAACAGTTGATGGATTTTGATCTTGGGTTTAGCTGTGTGCAGACTGACCATGCATAATTATACAAATTTGCTAAAAACATTAAACTAAATTGGATAAAAAACTTATTTCTATTACAAAAGAAAACTTTTACACAAAACAAGACTATTACCTATTTCATTATGCAACAATGTCTATGTCATTCTTTGTCTAAGAAACTCAACAAAAAAGTTTCACAAAAACAAGGTCTGTGGATTACATAAGGGACCACCTGTAGGTTTTCATTCAATGTCTCTGTGAATGTAACTACACTATTAATACCACAGCATGGCTGAAATTCAAGACGGACGTTTTGATAGTGTTAAAAAAAGACAGAAAAAATCTGTCACAGGTTCTCTCTAACAAAACATGACTAGGGCCCCCAGCTTCGAAAAATTTCTAAACTGTCGATCAAAGTACAACGGCTTCAAATTAGACATTAAAACACTTGCGTGCATCAGTCTAAAGGTTCTATCTACATGGCACCTTTATTCCAGACTTTAAAAGAAACATCAAAGTTTTCCCAGATGAAAAGGACCCGTTTCCTGCATTTAAACCCCATTCCCGAGCCCTCTTTTAGTAAATTAAGTAGCAAGCACGTAAAGAGTTCAACAATTATGGAGATTCTCCAGCACAAGGCCCTTGTCTTTAATTAGGCCTCAGATAGCTAAAAAGAACCTTCTCTCAGCAGAACCCACAAAAGCATCTTTTGCAAAAGCATCTTCAATAGGAATGACCACGGAAAGCCAAAGCTTGGCACTCATTACCAAGTCCCTCTCCACAAGGTCTCTTAGCATTAAAACTGTTAAAGAAATTCAGATTCCTCAAAAAGTTTTTATTGTCAAAATAAAAGTCATATTTGCTTACCATGTGGCATCTACACTATGTACAAATTTACAATAATTATATCAATCTTCTTTTATATACAATTTACAAGTTTGTACAATATCATTGTATAAATACATTTTGCAATTAAAAAACAACAACCCGTATATAATAATAATAATTGGGCACTATAACATTAAGGCTTTTAAAACCATCTTTGATTGTTTAGACAATTCAAAACTTGTCTTACAATGTGGTAAATGACATAAAATGCTGCAAGTTGGGGACATGTGTTACTCCACTAGGGACAATGTAATGCCCAAATTCTCTTTAAGAATGACTGATTGCATGTCATGTCCATATCAATAGAATGGAATTAACAAAAAGTAATTGTTTCTGCTCTGCTGCACTGTTTCAGCAAAGTTTCGGCTAATAGAAACCATCAACAAGTTCATTTGTATGCAAATGGACGAAATGCCAAGAGACCTTAAACAAATAACAGCCTTTTTCTTGATTCAAACCTGTGACAAAGGCATCTGCTTGGGGCATGAAACTGAGCTAGCGGTACCGGACCTCCACGTTAATCCCGTGCTCACGTCACTGTACATAGACCCACCAGAGCCTTTACTGCCCCAACAGCAGCGTGTGCAGAAACTCCTCCACGACTCGAGCGTCTTCCCGGACCAGGTCCACACACCGGACGTGATGCCCACCAGAAGGCACATAAAGTATTTGAGCATGAAGACAGCATAGTCCGGTCTCTTGATCTCTTGTTCTAATAAACACGCACAGTTATGGGTGACCTCCCAACTCTGTCTATTATGCTGCTCGTAAAAGTAACACGCCACGATGATGGTGGCGGGAACCGTATAGAGCACCGTGAAGATGCCGATTCTGATCATCAACTTTTCCAGCTTATCAGTCTTAGTGCCACCTTGCTTTATGACACTTCTGATCCTAAACAAGGACACAAATCCTGCTAGAAGGAACATGGTGCCAATAAATAAATATATCACCAATGGTGCCAACACGAAGCCCCGTAGGTTGTCCAGGTTCTGGTTGCCCACGTAGCAAATCCCGGCCACAGGGTCACCATCCACTGAGCTCAACGCCAACACGGCGATAGATTTCATGGACGGGATAAGCCAGGCTGCCAGGTGAAAGTACTGAGAATACCCGGCGATGGCTTCGTTGCCCCATTTCATGCCCGCTGCCAGGAACCAGGTAAGGGACAGAATGACCCACCATATCGAACTGGCCATGCCGAAAAAATAAATTAATAAAAACACAACAGTACACAGTGCGGGGCCAGTGGTTTCATAGTGAATATGCTCCACGTCGTACTCCCGATTACACGCCACTTTTTCGTGTCCCGCGATTAAACGCACAATATAGCCAATCGACACAAACATGTAACACGCTGACAGAAAAATAATCGGGCGTTCGGGGTATTTAAATCGTTCCATGTCGATTAGAAACGTAGCGACGGTGGCGAATGTAGATATGAAACACAGCACCGACCAAAGTCCGATCCAGAAAACCGTAAATGTCCGTTCGTCCTGGGTGAAATACGGGTTGTGACACGGCATGGCGCAGTTCGGGATCTGACCCGTCTTGACGCGGTTATACAGAGGGTGTCGGTCGCTGTTCACAGCCACCATCGGCGCACGGCACTGGCAGCCCGGCTCGCAGGGTTTACTCGCTTTGGGTCCGATACCTACTCGTCCGTTTTTCTTTTTATGCGGGTTAAAGGGTTTGCTCGGGTAGTTGGTGGGCTTGGACAACACGGGTGACACAGTGGTGGAGTCGGTTCGGTTGTAGTCCATGCACAGAGTGTCTGGTGCGCCCTGCACGGGCAGTAGGTCGCATCTCATCCGGTCCGGCCAGGGAAAGCCGTACTGGCGCATAAGCGGAGCGCACCCTGCTTTGGCTCGCTCGCATACACTCCGGCACGGCGGCAGGGGTTTCTTATAGTCCTCTAGGCATATGGGTGTATACATGCTGCATAGGAAGAACTTTAAATCCGGGGAACACTGGATCTCCACCAGAGGCCAAAACTGGTGCACCTCCAAGCCCGCTTCATCCTGCGTGTCGTGGTTAAACTGGTTGGGCATGTAGGTGTAGTTGTAGCCGATGCCCTTGCACAGAGGCACGGCGATCTCCTGACAGGTGATCTCCTTGGCCGTGGTGCCACTCGACCGGGGCAGAAGGGCAAGTGCAAGGAACAGGTAAATTCCCAGCAGGTAGCACTCCATCCTTTCTGTCCTGTCTTTATCTGCCAATTAAAGCAACGCAGCTCTGAAAAGAGTTCAGTTCAGATCTTAAAGAGCAAAGCCATCTCCGCTTCACTTGTTTGGCACGGAGTTGCGGTAGGTTTACATACCGTGCGGTCAGAGAATAAATAGCCCTCGGTCGGGCGAAGGCAAAATGGCTGAGAGTATATATTAAATCTCCTATTTACTCTCCTTAGTCGTGCTCCAGCGATTGTCTCATGTCTTCTGGCTGCAGATTTAGGCTTTAAGATGTTGTAAACTTTTCCGTTAAAAGAAAACTCGCAATGCAAATGCGATTTCTACATTCACGTTGTTGACAAGAGCCTTTCCCATACAAATCAGTGCCGTGGAGTAGGACGTGCTGAGTATAAAAGATAGCCGGACGGTCACTCCCCCCATGCGCGACTGACAAATCACAGGACCACGGGGGCGGGCCGTTGAGATATGTCAATCAAGATGTGTACAATTGCAGCCACAATTATTTTTCGGGCATATAATTTAAGTGACAAATTTATGACGAGAGGAGCCGATAACACCAAAAACAAAATAACCCGTAATAACTTTGGTAAATATAATTGTAACATTAAATTGTGTATTGCATTGTTGTTATGTGATGCTTCATCTTGGAAACAAGCCTTTTTTTGTTGTATAATTGTCATACATTTTGTATAGAAAACAAATTTGTGAGAGATCATAGTAGTTTAAAATTATATTTTGTTAAAAATTATATGGGTGACAAAGGAAAAGTGTACATTTTAGGTGCTGTGACTGGTCCACAGTTTCTCACTGTATTTTTAAACTTTAACTTTTTTGTAATAGCCTTAGTCATGCAATGTGACTGCTTGTCAAGTTCATGAAATGCAGAAACTGTCAGTTCTATTGGAACCTCTAATGTATTGGGGTTAATTAGTGAATGACAGGGCCTAGCAGGGGGTTGTCCTGCTGGTAGAGGGGGAGTTGAGGTTTTAATAGAGGTGTGGATGCACAGAGCTCCTGCAGAGGATGTAATTACTGCAAACTCAAGAACAAGCAAAGCAGTTTGTTAAACAGTGGCAATGGACAAGCAAGCCCTTCCCCTTCCCCCAGCTCATTATAGAGGCAGCCTTAAAGGAAATGCAATTTAATAGTAAAATTAAAGAGAGTAAACGAAATGATTAAAGAGCCCCTTCACAAATACATTCACACTCAATAGCTACACAAAGACGTTTTTAACAGTTTTTTGTGTGATCTCTTTGAACCTTTGTTTAATGCTTTAAAAGGACCATACGTCCATAAAGAGTAATTACATTTACCTAAATGCAACATGTATAAAGCTGTTTCCTATGTTTCTGTTTGATGATTTCCATTACAAAGCTGCAATGACGTTATGGGATATCGCAAAGCTAAAACTTGTTGTGCTGGTTTCTTGTCTTGGAGCTCCAATATCTCAATAATTATTTTACTCCTTTCTTTGGAGAAAACTTGTAAGGATTTAGGAACAGGTGTGCCCTTTGAGGCTTGTGGCAAATGCAAGCAGATGAAAAGTCGAATCACTTTCACTGATTATGTCCATTATTCCCAAAGTTGGATTGATTAAGAAGAAGAGCGCATTCTGGTCTCTAGCAGTTGGAGTGTAACATTTTACCCTGGATCTAGCCCAGCTCCTGCCTGGCTTGTGTTACACAGTGCCCGGGCATTCCAGAGTACAAATGGAATTAGTGCATCTGTTCGAAAGTTAATTTTCAAATCACCATTGAATGAGACTTTAGAAAGAGCTAAAATGGTGGCAGAATAACATGCCGCCTTGTGTATCTGTTAAGATCATGGATTTTTTTTGCAGTTTCATTATTTTTAAAGTGCAGATTATAAAGAATTAGGAATTAATTTATAGAAGTGAGTATTTTAATCGTTTCTAATAATACAACCCTGTATAAAGGCTTTTGTAGCTTTTATACAATTGACTTATTTTATTAAAACACAGAAATTATTTTACCATTCTTATTTTTACCATTAGTTTGTTTAAATGTGCAAAAATTAAATATTTAAACTTTTAAAAGTCTAATCTTAGTTTAATCTAAATCTTCATCTTTGCGGTGGGACCACTGTTCTCTTATATTTTTACTTACATTTGTGCAATGTTATATGGTGTTATTATTACAATTGGCCAATTTTCACTTAACATCAGTTTCATTAAGTAATCTTGTTTACACTAATCACTTTTCTATATGGCAGTCCTAGTAAAGGCTTTGCACATGTTAATGAAACACTGTCTGTGTGTGTGTAATCCATTAGCATAGTTTGTGTTGATTGGGTACACAGTGTGATTACATCTGCAGGAATCTTATCAGGGCTGTTTACGTTTCATTAAGGCTTTCAGTCAGACTAATACAGAGTGGAATGTGTATTTGCCCAGAACCGAAGCACAAATCAACATGAATTTTACTACACTTTTCAGACAAGAGAAAACACAAGACTGCTTGGTTGTAAATATCTATCTTGGTCTATAAAAAGTGTGAAAGAAGATATGAGAGTTTAAGCCTTTAATGTTTGCCGCCTGGTGGACCGGTAATTATTCACTGTGAACTGTGGCTAAGTTCAGATTTATGGCTTCACACTGCAGTTATTAAGTGACAGAGAGTGTGCGAACATTGTTCTTTGGGGCTAGTCGTCTTATACCTGATTTACCTTGAGGTCAGGAGAAGAAACTTTTGAGGCAATTAAGCTGTCTGTAGCTGTCTGTCAATAATTTAAAAACACTAGACACTACAATAGCAAGCAATTTTGTCTTGCACCATGTACTGCACCTTAAATTGAGATAGTACCTCTGTTCCAATACTTAGTGGGCAGTCTAACTAGAAATGGCAAATGGTTCTGCCTTTTAAGATACTTTAAAAATACTGTTTGTATTACATGCAGACTTATATACATATGCCTAAGTAGAGCATTTCAAATCAGTCACTCATAAAGTTCGTTCATTTAGGGTGCTACTTCAGAAAACAACTGTCTGGGCAGGCAGTAGATGGGAAGGCAGCACACTCAGGTTACAGAACAGAGACAATGTGTTGTTGACTGCCCCTAAGTCAATTAACAGCCTTGTTTTAAGAAACGAGGGCCATGTTAAATAATTGTTTTGCTATATTTGTTCTTTGACTTGCTCCGGCCCCTATGTCTCTCCATACTGAAATAGATAAAGGGTTGGGGCAGGGCCACACAGCCCCCCAAAATCCTCATCAGCACATGTTGCCTCTGGATTTGGCAGATAATCATTTGCAGGTGGGGCTGGAGTCCCTGTTTGTTACCCTGAGGTGGTAGAGCGTGCTTCCAGGGTGTCCCGTCACCTTCACCTCATTACCTTGACAAACATGGCCGGCCCTGCTAATCAGTCCACTGCTGAGAGTGTGCAAGACATGACATCCTCCTCCAAACTCCACTCGCTGTTTCTGTGTATCTCAAACCTAACTCTAAAGTTACTGTACTATGAAAAGTTTTAGGCACTTGTGTAAAAATGCTGTCAAGTGAGGATGCTTTAAAAATACCATCATAAGTAGATTTTTAGTTTATTAACTAACCTGTATTAACTAAAACAAAGATTTGGTGCAACCACTCTTTGCATTTAAAACAGCTTTAGTCCTAGATGCACATCCTTGTGCATAGTTTTTCAGGTAGCTTTGTAAGTAGGTTTCTTCAAGCATCTTGGAGACTTCAGTTCTTAGTTCTTCTGGATTTAGTCTGTCTTAATTGTTTTTGTTTTTTCATGTAATTCTAGACAGACTTGATGTTAAGTTCAGATCTTTGTGGAGCACAGACTGTTGGCAGACTCCTTGTGCATACAAAAATCTCTGAATTACAACAATTAATGCACAGTACTGTATGTATAATAAATATAAAATGCATGATATATTTCAAATATTACACTTCCAATTCTACATATAATTAGATATAAATATTATAAAGTCACAATTACA
>JAZGTJ010004024.1:0-32591 GCA_036877575.1 Botia almorhae
GCTAAACATTTTGTTTTGTGCAGAAAAGGTCAAAGTCAGAATAAAGATTTTTAGAGATTTTTCTAAAGGGTACAAGAGTGTATACCAATTTGCTCCATTTTTTTAAATGACTTCCCCACTGCAGAGCTGTTTTGCATTATCTTATACTCAAACAGCTATTGTTTGCCATTGTTAAAGCGCACTTTCATTCAGGCCCTAATGCCCTAAAGTTTACTTTTCCTGATCCAGCCAATTATCAGTGGATAAAATAATGTCTTGCCCTATATCTAATGCACCACATTAAACTTCCTTAATAAAAAAAAAAGTTTCTGAATATTTAGTAGGACATAAAATGTCCTATATGTCAAGTACTTCAAACAGGGTTCAGCTATTAGAAGCTAAAAAGATAAGATGCTGTGATATTATTTTCTAAATATTACTGATTTTAAAATAAAAATGATTTGATTAGGTGAAAAAAAACCTTTTAAAAATAAGGTAAATAATAATTTCACTTTTTTTGCTTTAAAGGGTTTTAACCTCAGGTGCAAGACTTGCACTACTAAAATTTAAGTTAAAAAAAATCTGCTTTTTTTATATGTTCCAAGAAAGGGTTAATGCCCCTCTCCCTTAAATTTGAACAGGCCCTGTCAGACTGGCTCCAGACTGGCTCTGGCCTTCCAGTCATGATAAGGTTGCCCCAGGGCATGGCAGGAGATTTCAGCTGTCAATCAACTTTACACATCCCTGTGGCTCAGTTGTGTGAAAATCAGCCTGCAAGAGCGACATAAACCTCACTCATTCAGCAACACTGCTTTTCTCTGATTACTAATTGTGGAATGGAGGCAGTATAATTGAGGAATGCAGGCGGAAAAGGAAACCCTGTTTAAATTATAGTGTCTTTAGCCTGAGGCATTAGAAATGGGATGAAGATGGGATGTTTTGCTTTGGCGATGGAGGAAATTAAAGACATTAAATGTAATAGTGGACTGTATGGCTCCACTATTGGATGATGGCTGAGGATACTGCCCTCTGCATAAAGGGAAAACCTTTCCATGTTGTTTCTAAATGGAACGGGGGAGGAGAGAGAAATGAGTTGTGGTCAACACTTGGACGGCAGCCTTGGTAGTTTCATAGGTCTTGTGAACTTAATGGATAGCATTCCACATGTCTTAGCATAAGCACTGAGACTTGTGCTAACTTATGTCATCCTGATTTGAAATTGTATTGATAATTTAGTGGGTTTGATTGTGCTTTACAATATAATAGAGGGATTCCCAACCAGGGGTAAATGGATATACTTTTAAGCCTATAAAGATATTAGGGCTGTCAAAAGGATATAAATATATACAAATATATGATAAGAATATAAATAAATACTCTTGATTCAAATATGTATAAATATATGATAAGTGAGCTAAAAGCAAGTAAGTGGTTAAAAGAAAGCACTGGTTTATGTTGAAAGTGTTTTAGTGGGGCTAGTTGGGGAAACACTGATATAATAGATCCAGATTAAGCTTCCTTTATCCTCTATAAAAGGAAAACTCTTCCATAGTGTGTATCAGACACTGGTCGGCCTGCCACACTGAAATATGTCTGTATACATGTGTGTATACATGTGTGTATACATGTGTGTATACATGTGTGTATACATGTGTGTATACATGTGTGTATACATGTGTGTATACATGTTTTCCCCCTCTGGTATAATATGCTGTTGCCATGGTTTCTTACTGCACCATATACTTCCAGGCCATGTAGAATACATTAGCCCTAAATGAGCACATAGGATATTTTATGGTGAAAAACAGTTCATTTAAGCACATAACTGGAGAGAAGGGTGGTGTGTGAATATAAAACATGTTTAACTGTTTAAACTCTGTCAGTGCTGATCAGTTTTGTCACCTCTCTTTCTGCAGGTCTTGATGCTGAGCTGTACTATGTGAGGGATGATGTGGTCAATCATTATGCCCTGTCCTTCATTCTGCCTCTGCCCATGGACACCAATAGCCTGCACTTCACCTGGCATTCCAGCAGCAAGGTTGACATTGTTTATCATATTTACTCCTCATGTATCTTTGTCTTAGCAATGGCTTGTATTCTGTGAACGTTTGTACCTGCACTTTTGAAACTTCTGTTTCGTACCCCTAGGGCTGTTGTGTTTAATAAATTTTTAAAAAATTAAATAAAAAATGTAAATTTAAAAAACTTTATAACAGTGGATTCGACTGAAAAATAAATAAACACATTGCTAAGTATAAATGCAAAAACGTAAATATAAAATAATGTTACAAGTCAGTTGGGTAAACAAATCAGATCGGGTTTTAAAAATCTGTTACGTAAAAATAAATTAGGTCAGTTTTTTGTGTTCGAATAATAACAACACTTGTTGTTCAGTGCACGGCTGCTCAAGTAAAGGGTTATTTCTTCCAACTACTGTTCTTCAAAGGTGGATTACAGGTTGGGGTTTCAAGTGGAAAACACATCAGCCATGGATCAACCTCAGAGCAACATTTCTGCCCAGGGAGAGGTCCCTCGCACCCGCTCAGGTGAGTGAATGAATACATCCTGTCCATTTCTCTTTTTCCTGTATTAGATGGATAACAATGCATCTGCTGTAGTTTAGACCAAAAAAGAGTGGCTCTACCTTTGAATGTGTTTTTAATGTGGGAGAACCATTTGGACTGTCTGAGCTAACAGTAGCTGTAGTGTACTTGCCATGTTTACTTCGCGCTGAACTAGTAGCTGTTTTTTAGTAGGACGTTTGAACTGCACAAACCTACTTGTTTGTCAAAAGTCTGGATACAAGAAAGGACATTCCACAGAGACTGTCCTCCTGTCTGTTGACAAAAATCTGTGGTAGGCAAGAACCAATTTCATGTCATCAGTCCTAATTCTTCATGACCTCTCTGCTGCCTTTGATGCAATTAACCACCAGATCCTATTGTCAACCCTCTCCAACTTGGGCATTGCTGGATCTGCACTTAGGTCTGGGGTTCCTCTGGGATCAGTTATTGCTCCTCTATTCTTCTAAAATATACATTATTAAAACATTAATTAAAATCATCAATAAAATATCACGGCTGGATATTTTAATGATATAAGGCCCCACTGGTCTTCCAGCCAATGCAACCAAACCCCTGTCAATGATCCACAATGCTGCAGCACATGATGGAGTGAGCTGTCAGCCTCCACCCAATCTGCAGAGTCCATCACAACCTTCAAAAAACAACTTAAAACACACCTGACAGTCAGACACCTGACTAATTCCTAATGCCA
This sequence comes from Botia almorhae, assembly GCA_036877575.1. Taxonomy (NCBI): domain Eukaryota; kingdom Metazoa; phylum Chordata; class Actinopteri; order Cypriniformes; family Botiidae; genus Botia; species Botia almorhae. The sequence goes on from JAZGTJ010004024.1 coordinate 3,256, forward strand.
TGATGTTTAATCTGGTTTAACATTGTTTATTAAAAAAAACTCTGTCTTTTACTGTTCATTCTGTCCCTAGCATCAGAACTATTTCTACTTGTAAATGTAGCTTTGCAGACTAGGCTAGGCCCAAGGCGAATGTGCAATTCATGATTTCGGAGCATGCAGCGCTGAGCCAAACCAAGGCGAACATTTGTAGTTTAAACAAAAAGTATATATATATATATTTTTTTTTTATTCCAAAACTGACCCTTGACAAGGCTCTTATTTATCGTCTAGGGTTAAGCCATTTGAAACTGCATTAAAACTTTATTTTAGACCTTCGTATTAAAATGCTGAACCCTGTTGCCTTGCATTACATGGAGAAAAATCCTGAAATGTTTTCATCAGTTTAAACGTAATTTCTTTTTGACTGAAGAAAGAAAGACATAAACATATTGGATGACATGGGGGAGAATAATTTATCAGGAAATTTCCCATTTTGGTGTGGACATATCCTTTAACATAAAAGTAATCAGCTCCTGGTAAAATGTCATTCTTGTCAAAGGCATGTGGGTAAAAGGTCAAATGTACTTTAAGAATCTGTGGCATTTATTTTGTTAGGTTTTATCTGTTCCTAATTTCCTGAAAAGGTCTTGTCATGCAGTTCAGCAGGAATTGGTCAACTAGTAATATGACGGCACAAATGAAGTTAAAGCAACTCTACTTTCACAGAAATGCAAGACCACGTTAAATCGGTTTTAAATTGATTTTTTTAAGCGTATAGGCTTAAGTTACACAGCCATGCGGCTATGAATGTGATATGTTGCTTGCTCTCCAGCTACATGAGGAGGGACATTTGAATACTAAAGGGCATTTGTTTGGACAAAAAGCAATGCAGTACATGAATCATTAATATTTATAATTAAATATATAAACATTAAGTAAATCTGCTGGAAGGTTTAACTTTAGTTGATTTAATACTCACATATTGTTATTAAATGTAAAGAAATATAGTATTCAGGGTGCCAATAATTATAATATTTATGTTTTTGCTTGTTTAGTGTTCCGGGTGGACCTCTTCTGCTCTGGTAAAGCTGATGGGGAGGCTGTGTTAACCGTACAGTTAAACCTTACAACACCAGACAACAACTTCACAGTACTCAACTTCAAACGCAGGAAAATGTGCTACCGAAGTAAGATCATTTCATAAGCTTTTACCTCCATCTGAAGGTCTGTGTTTATATTCATTTATGCTTCCATAATAAAGCTGCGAGCATTGTGCATTTTGCACACCGTTGTTCCTGGCGATGTGAAACTGACACACACGTATAATAACACAAGCTTTCTGTCATGTGCTTTCCCAAAGAAATGGCCAATGAATTTTTTCTCTGCTTATTTGAAGCACATGAGCCAAATTAGCTGCTGGAAAAGAAAAAAGTGTTTGTATGTGCTCCAATTTCCACAGAAGAACTGGGTCAGAGAGTGTATGTGGTTCTCAGAAAGATACTGTGTGTCTTATACTTTGTTTTGGAAGAAGTGCGATTTTACTGCAACAATTTCCAAACCAAACGTCTATGAGACCACAGCTAGTTGATGTGTTTGAGTAAATGTCATGAAACTCATCAGGAACGTGTCCAAGTCATATTTCACCCCAAAATCTTACTTCAACTTATTGTCATTAATAATACTTTTCCAAAGAAAGCTTACCAATTGTCCTAGACAAGCTTCAATTTCTTTTTTGTTTGTGATTTTAGGCTGAAATATGAAGCAGACATGTATCGTTGCTCTATTATTTCTTATTTTTACAGCTTTGACATATAGAAGTGATACAGTAAGCTGTTATTGATTTGCCTGGCGGTTCATTGATCTTTCCTTTTGCTTCTGCTTTACAGGAATTGAGCAACCAGAACCCCCCAAAACCTTGCCGTTCCCAAACACCACCATACAAAGAATTGACCGTAAGTATCGTCAATCAATCATTTAGCCTTGTAGTGAATGCGGTTCTATACTGAGAATGCTATACTGTGCTCTTGTAACCTCTGTTCTGTTGTAAATTTGGCATTAGCGAGCAGTTCCAACGCTCCCACCACCTCCACACGCGTGTTTTACATCAGTGTGTGCGTGTGCTGCATCGTCATCTTCCTTGTGGCCATCATCCTCGCTGTGCTACACCTGCACAGCATGAAGAGAGTGGAAATGGATGACAGGTGTGTGTCATTGATTGTTTTGTCAGTTCATGCTATACCCAAACTGTCTGCTTGTTATTGATTCGTATGACCCCTCTTAGCAGTCAAGATGACTTCCACCAGGGCATCTTATAAGGTGTCGGGAGTTTAGGCCAAATTGGGTTTATAAAGGTTATTTTGTACATGTGATTTTCCCCCCTAATTTGATTAAGTTTGCTGTAGGCTTTTCTTGTTTTAAACAACATTCTTCAGAAAAAATTCAGTGTTTTTCTGAAGAAATGACCTGCCGGTTCCATAGTTTATGCCATTTTATTTTAATAGCATTTTTTTTATTGAATTAGGCATAAATATAAAGAGCATTCTTATGCAGCATTATATAAAGGTGGTATATTCTAGAATTCCTTCCTTGGAAGTTAACCCGAAGAGACCAGATTTGAATAATAATAATATTAATGATAATGATGATGACGAGTCCTTGACATTATATCATGATTGGGTTCAGTGAGTTTCAGGAGGGCAGTTAAAGCTGTGGCATTTCTTTGTGTTTCTTCTGGGCCTCAGTGTTTAACCTTTGGACCTAGTGACTAATGGCTTTAATTAAGACAATTACACAGCACTTACACAGTTTTCAGTGCGCTGGAGTTCAAGGCCAGGTAATGGACCTTACACCTTTTGGAGATGTAAAAAAAGTAAGCTAGTTATTTTATAGATGAGGCTGTAAAAATGTTAACAGTTAAACGACTGGTCTGTTTCTTGAAATTGAAAATGAGTTTAAGTTAGGTTTTTTTTTTTTTAAAAAAGAAGTGTGAATATGATGTAATAACTTGGTTCACTGCATTTTAATTTACCCTTCACTAAGACACCCTCATATGTGTTACTGATGCAGCTGTTGCTGTTTGTCATTTGGTCGGACAAACTTCTGCTCTTAGTCTGTGGAAGTTCAGAGTGTTTAGATTGATTTAAAGGGAACAGAAATTATCCAGCATTATGATCAGATGTTTTTTTCAGTATAATATAGTGGCACAAAAAATCAACGTTTTCACGTTGTCGATGTTCGCTAACGCTTGCCTGAGCAAACAACAGTAACCCAGGGGGTGGAGCTTAGCGAAGAGTTATTTCCATCAAGTAATCCATTTCCATCTGTACATTTTTGTTTCAGCGTAAGTGACAGTGGAAGCTCCCAAGGCCTGTCTCAGCCTTCCACCCAGACCACCCAGTATCTCAGGGCAGACACCCCCAACAATGCGACATCTGTCACCAGTAAGACGCATTACAACCACACCATGCCCCTTCACCTTTGACCTCAGATCAGCCACTCTCTCAAACGCCTCAAATCTGTACCCTTGTTTTAAAATATAGAAAACCCTTATTTTGACCAAGAGAACCTCTTCTTTTCACCATAAGTAGCTTAAGAGCAGGTAAACGGCAAAGGCAGCTTTTCCTTCCAAGATCTCAGAGAGGAGCTTGTTAAATGGTTCTAAGTTTCGCACCTCTGGCTGTCTCATAGTTTTCCAGTTCACGCCAAATGCACATTCCTTTGTGAAATTAGAAAATTGGGAACGAATGGTCAAATTAGCTAAACTGGAATCAGAAGGCTGGAGTAAACAGCCGTGTAACATTTCCGTCTCCCTGCCACACTTTGTCCTTAAATTTAGTATCATGGTACTGCCAGCATAAATTGTTTTTGCGTGATGAAAGTTGTGTGTACAGGTGATTGTTTTATTTGTGTGTGGGTTAAAGCACATTAGCCAAACTATTCAGTAATTGTCTGGCTGTTGAAAATGATTAGTGTTGGCATTTATGTTCTCTAAAATGGCGTATGAATGCTTTTTTTTGTCTGTTTCAATAATCACAGTGTTAATACATTTCTTTAAAATGGTACAAAATCATCACCAAAACATGTGACAGTTATCATCCAGGGTATGTCTTTGTAAGTCCTTTTTTTGCATGGGAGCAAACTGTTCCACACTCCCCACAATAACAAAAAAGTCTTTTGTCATTCTTCCAGCATTTACCCGAACCCTGGATTGGCAAGTGTGTGATTTTAGACCTGGTTTTTAAAGTTAAAGAGGTTAATATCCTACTTAAGCCTATTAGCAAAAACACTGTCTGGTTGATCTCAAGATCGTACAGCGAGTGACCCCAAAATTGATTTGGAATCTTGAACCAGGTCTGCAATGTCTAAATGTCTTAGATTACAAAATGTGAAACCGACATCTGCAAGTTTATATTTGTTTCATATAAAGGTTTAAAATCTAGCAAACTGTTTGTCTAATGTTTTGTTTTAAAGGATTCCAGTGCGATTTATCTTTAAAATACATTTTAATTGTTAATATTTTTTTGATATATAATGATATTCATACATTTGTAGGTGTGGATAAAGTGTCTATACACTTTTCTGAGTGGCTAAACTTAGCCAGAATATATTGCCGACCTTGTGTAGGTGTCCCCTAAACAATATCAGCATTGTAATAATTTCAAAATTAATTGTGAATTGTTGATGTCTCTGTCTCACCCAGGCTGTGCACTCTTATTGTGTATAGTGTGTGTTGCCTCCTGGTGGTCGTACATGCTTAGTGCACTGTGTTTTAAGCTTATGCTACCAGTTTTCTTGTCACCCTTGCTCTTTTGTGTGGAATAGCTACCACCATCTACTTGCCGTGATTGTCCATCCTTCATCCACCCTTCTCTCTTTCTCTCCCACTATTTCTCGCTTCTCCTCACCCTGTCTTTCCTCCACCCATTTGTTCCTCCATCAGATGCTCAAACTGGCTCTGCTCCCATGCTCCAGCTTGCAGGCGCCTCTTTTCCTCACCCTGGTGCCCCCTCGCACGAAACTAAAAGTAAGTTCTGCTTCTGTGTGGCAGATAGAGCAACAGATAGAATGTAGCAATCATTCTCTTTTTAACCCGTTTTCATTATCACCATTGTTTTGTTTTTGTTAATCTTCACTGAACTTGGTCATTTGTTCACATTGTATTACAATTGTACAGAGCACAAAGACATTCTCACATGCTTCATGAGTCAGAAAACATCAAGGACAATTAATTATGTAATGATTGTATTGTACCTTTTTGTCACATTGTGCTATTGGTGTTGTTTTCTACTCCGCTGGAAGCTGAGGCAATATAATATTGCTTACATTTCAGCAGAAGTCACATTCATTTGAGACATTTTGGTGGTATTTAGTATGGTTTTGGTTTTAGTTAATGTTGCTATATTGGTGTGTTTTCAGTTGCTCAGACAAAAAGATCAATGTTTTAATAGATGCGAAAAGGGAAAGCATTTAAGAAAATCTAAGCACTTTCGTGTTAAAAACCATAGGGTGTTATTGCACTTACCCAAAAATAACCACCTGGGGGCAGCATCATGCACATTAGTATGAATGTAGAAATGTGGCCAAAAGAATTATTGCTCTATGCATGTTCCAGCAATAAAACACTGTCTGGTGTAGATATTTTTTGCATTTTGTCCCATATTTGTTAAACTGTATTAAGGTAAACTATAATCATGATGTAATGGTTACCACAGAACAACAATAAAAAAATGAAGTGAAATGTTAAAAGTAAAGCGACACCAACAGGTTAACTTGACACAGACATTAACAAACCACTGGTGTTTATCATGTACTGATTTAACAGTCTCATCTCAGATATTTTTACAGTAAACAGAGTATCCAGAGTGTCAGCTTCAGGTCAATGATTGTGAGAACGGACAGAGCTGATGTGACTTCCCAGGAAACAAAACATTTGCAAATCATATGTGATTATTTAGACCTGTAGGAAATGTAGGAAACCTAAACATGTCTCAAGTTCTCACATCTTCACCACATGCGAATGCAACGTTTTCATGCGAATACACAACCAACAAGCATTGTGTCCTCATTGTGAATTGACATTGTCTTTTGTGGCTTGTGTATTTTAAAGTACACTACAGCTAATTGACGGAATTAAACACTCCATTTCCCCTAAACATTTAATACAATTGACTGTGTATACCAGTGAGATAAAATCAGTTACAAACCAAAACATGTTGTGCAAGAATGACACTGCAGTGTTAGCTATTGACAGAGCCACAGTTTTTACCCCACTGATGAGAGTAAAGTCTTCCAGTTGTTTAAATATCAGCACACTTCTGTATTTATTTGTCATTATACAGGCTTTCGTTTAATTAATAAATTAACAGTGTAGGTACAACATTGTTGTATTGTTGTCATATGTGTGATTTTAAACCCAGTGCTGCAGATAGTAGCCAGTATTAAAGGTTAAAAGTGTCATTTTTGTCGCACCAAACAGAATTACAAATATATTGAGTGCTTTTGAGTTGAAGTGGCATTGTGCAGAAGGGTGTATGACTTCAAAGTACCACAAAGTAAGAGCAATTCAAAAGCATATGGAGCAGTTAGCTCTTAAATCAGTCTTGTGGCATTTTGAACGAATACGCCCATTGGCCTGCACAGTGCTGCTTAAAGTCATACACGCCTGATGACAAGTTTCCCAAACGCCCCATCTTCCATTGGTTGGACAAAACATAGGCCCACCCCCAAACTCTTGTCATTGGTTAAGCCAATGTTCCTATGTCATGCTCTTCATTATAGTTGTTTATGCACATTAATTTGGGATTAATAATAATCCCAATAATAACAGAGTATTTTAACCAAAAAATTCCATATATATTAGAATGTCAGGTCTAAACCTTGCTGTTGTTAGCATTTTTTTGTTTACATTTTATTTCCATGTATATGTGTGATTTCAGGTTATCCCTCACTCCGTATAGAGAAGAACGACCTGAGGAGTGTGTCGCTCCTTGAGGCCAAGGCAAAAGTCAAAGACATTGCCATCTCCAGAGAGAGAGTAACCCTCAGAGACGTCTTGCATGAAGGTATTTGCTCCTTAACAGGCCAACCCACCCCACACCATGCATGCACATAGACGCTGTAGCATTGTTTTCTAAGTATTCTTTTCAAAACATTTTCCTCTTTCCACTATTTTCTTTTTAATAGTAGTTCCTTGAAAACCACATTCATCTGAAATTGCAACATTTGCAGCAAAAACACACGCGTCATTTGGGTGCTCGGTCTGAGGTTAGACACACTTCCCCTGTTAAATAATTTTGTTGGATCACACAAGAGCACTGCTCTAGTGAGAAACCTGCACTCAAGCACTTAATCTGAGCCCAGAGATGCTCTCTGCTCAACCTCATGCCGGCACCACTCCAGGCCGACAGTACACAGATGGTGTTGAAACAGATACTGTTAGTCGCATTTGTCGTAAACATATACATAAGTCATACCATTTCCCTTTTGTAGCATCTTTGTTCCATCAGCGAGACTTTAATTGTGTACGTCCAGGCACAACCTTGATAAAACCGCTCAATTATTAATAAGGAGTTATTGTGTTGTGTCTCACTGCTGACTTGGCGATAAAACAGAGTTAATCTAATTACGCTAAGGAAATGCATTTTATTAGACATTTTGGGGGGGGTGTCAGATTAGTCCCCTTGGAGGGCCATTTGCTTTGTTTGTATTATGACCATCTCGATGTTTTATTTGGCTGCCCTAAGCATACATTTCAAAGTTCATTTACTCATGAAATATTTGCTCCTAATGCTATGTGGTTACACTAGGGCTATACACATAAGTGCTAGGGCGTATTTATGCAAGTACGTAAACATAGAATTATGTTTGCATTTAAAGATACTTAAACATACTTGCTCAGCAAGATCCTTTTAAAAAATAGTTTCTTTGAAAAACTTCCCATTGAGGAAGTTAAAAATTATATGTATACAAAACAGTATGTATGTATGTGTATTTATATACATGTGTGTGTGTGTGTGTGTGTGTGTGTGTAATTTTTAAAGGCACATTTAAAAATTCCAGATTTAGTGCACTGATGGATTGTAGCTTCCTGGACAACAGTGATGGAAAGCTTATCTGTCAATGTATGCTCTGAATGTAGTTTGAGTGAGTTAATTACTGAACGTTTTGGACTGTTTGTTTCCAGCACTGACCAACTGTGATCAATTCCCCTAGATGTTAATTCTACATGTAACTGATGGGGTCTGACACACTTGCCTCTTCATTGTAAAAGGCTCCATGTTTTAATTTACCATTTGGATAAGTTCGTTAGTTTTTGACATAGAACTTGTTTAAAAAAACGTTGTCTTAGAACATTGGACTTCGTTTCTTGGCAAAACATAAGAAGTAAATACGTCTTCCTACTGAGAAATCTTCCAACCCTCCGTCATAAGATGGTTAAGTTGGAAAGTACTGCAGTCACTTATCACAAACTGCTTAAAGTGACCGAAAGGCATTTCTGAAACCTAGCAGGTTGCACAATCTGTATTGAAATGGTTACCCTGTTTTTAATGCAAGTTCTGCATTTTAACCAACAAAACCACTGTGTACCGGAAACATTAGTCTTTTGTTCAGTATTATGTCCTTTACCATTACTAAAATGCTTTCAATATCACTTTATTGTTTTTTTGGACTTGCGCAGTGTGCAATACCAGAAGCACAACTTTTTTGGCTAAGTACTGTACGTCCATACTCGCAGTCAGTTGAACCCCTGCACTAAATGGGTTAATTTTGTGAAACCTGTCACATTCATACATGTGCTACTGCTTAAATTGAGGGGTAATCATGAGCATACAAACAAGGGTTAAGGCAGACCAGACCTCTACCTCAGCAAGCTGATATGAGAAAAACTAGCATGTTTAAACAAGCATGGCGGCAAAAGAGAGGAAAGGCGATCAGATAAAGAGTGATGCAGGAATCGAAAACAATATCTTGCAGGCGTCTAGCATTAGTAACACTACCCAAAGTCGTCCTGCTCTGCAAGAAGCACCGACCTATCAAATTCTCAGGAGACATCAGAGCTTAAGGAACCTGCAGGTAATAGATGGAAGCTTGCAGAACAGCAGTGAAAGGACGAGGGGCTGCTCTGCGCCTGCTGCAAACATCCATGTAGTCTTCATTCTCTGAGGTCATTCTGCATACCTGTTAAGACCTGCTGAAGATTCCACCATGCAGAAGTTTGGCCGGCCCTAACAACACACATGCTTTATCCCAGAGCTTCAGTAAGGTAGAGCTGGATAATGTAGCTAGAAAATAGTTTTGAGGATATTTGATAGACATTACACACATACTCAATATTTTTGTGTTGGTTCTAGAGGGTTGTTTTATTTTTAATCAGAGGAACCAATGCTTAAATAAAATTAAGTAAACTATATACAGATTTAGATAAATTAAAATCGTATAAAAAATCTAGTTGATAATAACCAAGACCTATTTTTAATACTACATGAACACACAGAGAAGTGCTTAATCATTTTTATATTCATGCACCAACATAAAACATAAAAACAACAATAATTACCAACTATCCTGATTACTAAAGATTTTTATGTTAAAAGCCAAGCAGAGACTTGAGTGAACATTTGAGTGTTGATATAACCTAATCTTTGCCGCAACGTTTTTTTTAAAAAAAATTTATTGCTTACAGTTTATGGAGCAGTTTTGCAGCTTGTTCAACAGAAATTTGATTTACGAACAGTATAGCTATTTCGCGCAAATAAACCATCTGACTCACAGTTGTGACACAAGGACAGATTGCAAAATTTGTCAGACATGCGCTTTACTAGCCAAATATAACTTTAAATAATAACAATAATTCCAATATTCACTAGGTTGCTGAATTTTATTTTGGCAGCAAAAACATGTCAGTTTCAGCAGGCAAACTGGGGACCCCCAGGTTTCTTTCAGAACGTTCTAAGGGGTCCACAGAAATATAAAAAAAGACAAAGCAAGAATGGTCTACCAAACATTATTACTGGTTCTTTTCTAAGTGTTTATATTTATTTCTGAGTGTTTATCTCTCCTTTCATGATGCATAACTACTTTCCATAATTGTATATATTTACTTTGTATCTGTCTAGTCAGCTCACTGGGGTTTATAAGACACTGTGTAAAGCTTCTATGAAACGAGGTTTAGTGTGAAAGTTACTGTGGTACAAATAAATTATTGAAAATGTTTCTCCAAGTTTATACATCCAAAATTCCTTTTATCATCCAATACATTAAAATTACATAATTAAGTGTAGCCAATTATTTAACTTTAAATGTCATATTTTAAAGTCATTTACTATTTAGCTATCCTGTTTAAATGTTTTTATACATAATATGTAAATGGATATATTATTGGAAGGGGGTTCCTCAAAGAAGGTTCATCATATTTAAGGGTCTTTCATCATAACATTTAAAGACACCTGTGTTACAGTACACTGTGGTTCAGGTATCCTATATATCTGCAGTTATCTAAAGTGTCTGTTTTGATCTTCAGGGACCTTTGGCCGCATATTCCACGGAATCTTGCTTGATGAAAAGGACCCAAGCAAAGAGAAACAAGTGTTTGTGAAAGCAGTAAAAGGTACATCATCTCTTTACCTTGTGTAATTTCTCTCTAGAGTACAATATCCTAAAATCAGCCATTTAAAATAACCCTCCCAACATCCCAAAACTCAAATATCATCTCAGGAAAATCACTTGAGACCTCATTAGAAATGCCATTAAGAAATAATACTGTTGTATTAAAAAAATAATGCAAAATGTCATGCAGCGAACACCCACACACTGTTGTTTACAGTATGACAGCAGTTTCAGAGGAAAAACACAGTTAAACATCTTCAGTTCTTTCCGTCACATCGGTCACCCTGTCATTTGACCTTGTGCCTTGTTTACCCAGCGCACGGCTGGTGCCAGCCACCAAACAATGCTGCTGTACCAGTCTCAGCTGTACCAGTCTATTTGGTTTCCCCCCAACCCATGCCCAAGGGACAGGAAACAATACACTACCCATATGCTATAAGCATCCGTCAAAATCTGTGCTCCGAGATAAAACCAGGCCTCTGTGAACTCGATCGCAATGTGTTTACTCAGTAAGCAGTCTGGGAGATGCAGAAATTAGCTGTTGGACTGCTTTTAGAGCAATATGACTTTCTCACATGAAAGCTAGAGGGTCATTTGGGATGTATGTGAACCTTTTACTAACAAGAACTTCCCAGACTGGTCAAAGTAGATAAAACTGGATCTTAAAGAGCATTGACTTGATGTACTGACAAGATGTCTGCGAGTAATTTCTGTCAGGCGGTTTTACTTAATAGTCAATATTAGGCTTTTTCCTATGTTGAAGGCTCACTCTTATAACATTTCATGATACGAGGTTCAGGAAGTTTCCTCAGGTTTGTGTTAGGTTAGGGTTTTTCAAGGTTGTTTCCCAAATTGCTGACTCTCCATTTGTTCTTGTATTTGACGAGTCAGATCATGCTTCAGAGATTCAGGTGACCATGATGCTAACAGAAAGCTGTAAACTCAGAGGGCTTCACCACAGGTGAGTCAAAACCTCATCTCATCTGTGCTTTCTTCACAAAATTGTGCATCAAGACGGAGGTCAGCAAGTGAGCGCATGAACAGCCTGTAATGTAATTGCCCAACACAAATCTGTAGCAAATGTTGTGGTGATAAGCAGTTGAAGGCCTGGCAAACAAATAAATCACATTTATTGTAGCCAAATAAATAATTTATTATTTCTAATACTGGCGTTCAATGACTGATGGGTTGTGTAACTGTTGTGTAATGTTAAATGACGACTGTGCAGTTGAAGGTATGACACAGCTGACTACAATTCTGTACACTTCCTACATAGAGAATTTCCTATGCAGATTTATTAGATCATTGCCTTCTAATGCGTTAACAAACCATTTAGAGACGGCTTGTGTGTGTTAGGCCAGGCTATTGTCAACAGCGAACTATCAGTAAGAAATGATACTGCTGAGAAAAATTATTGAACGGCAATAAAAATTTATTTGCAATAAAAACAATGCTTTAAAAGTATATTATAATGAAAGGAAAATAATAAAGTAGAAATATTTACATTACAAACTGTAGTTACACATACGTGTACAGGATACATGTACACGTTGGTACAGGTTGGTAATTAATCTCCCAAATTTTACTTTTAGATTGTGACAAAAGGTTCCACCCTATTAGATATGAGGGGAGGTTTCTGATTAATATGGAAGCCACAGTTTGCTTGTTTGTAATGTTTAGATGCAGGTGTAAGGCATGTTCTATAAACATTTTTGTTAATATTTCATATTAAGGATTATTCTAAATTATTTTCCTGATATTGATAGCAGCAGCACAAACAGTCCTGAGGTCAAAGTGACTGTTTAGATTTTTTGTTGTCCCACTTGGTTGCCTTTGGGATGGGCTCAGACTCATATCCTGTCCTAAGCACTCAGCTTCTCAGTCACGCAGGTCCGCGCCTGAGGTTGAACGGTCAGCACGGCCCATAAGCGTCATTTTTCTGAAATATTCTTGTGCTGACCGAGTATCCTTAGGGAAACATGTCACTTCCTGTCTGTTTGTGCACTGTCATGAATATGATTGCATATCATTGCTCTGCTAGGGTGAATTGAAGCCATTTTCCTAGTTACTGTTTCCATGTTATTGCCCAAATGTAAGTTTGCGTATGCATGTTTTCCTACAGATGCTTTGAAAACATTTTCCACCCTTTATCTAAACCAGTAGACCAACAAAATTTAACCTATTTTTTTGTCTCAGAAACCTGCTGCCCATCAGTCATGTATGTATAGAAGATGGTGAGAAACCCATGGTCCTGCTACCCTACATGAACTGGGGAAATCTTAAGCTTTTCCTGCGCCAGTGTAAGCTTGCCGAAGCCAACAACCCACAGGTACTGTACTGTACATGTACAGTATAGTCTGTTGTAATTCCTATAGAATAACTCTACTGCTACATTTCTGTTGTGTATATATTTTTATATTGTCTACAGTGACCCCTAACAATTATTTAAAAAACGCTTTTAAAAATGTTACACTAAAGATATATGAATTTCATTAGATAACAATATCAAACCATATAAGGTTCATTATTCTTTATATATGAGGGGAATTGATTTGTAGAGATGATATAGGATCAGTCTCAAATTCTATGACCCATTCATGCTCTACAACACTAACGTGCTTTACCACTATGCCACGTATCTGACATTAGTTTTAAACTGGAAGAAATAGCATACTTAATTAAGTTTGGTCTCTGTATGCAAGGGGTGAATTCAGCTGACAAGTACCAAGATGCCACTACTCAGACTGCCTGTTATAAATCATTCTGAGACAGGTGTTTATATTAGAGGATGAGTTTGTTCTGCTTTGTTGACCCTCCAGCAGAACACCTGGAGTGTTCAGATTATCCTACTTAATTGCCTTCTTCTGAACAATGACTTCGTTGTGCAGATCTCCTGTCAACATCAAGTGAACTTTCTTTGATATGCTTTACAGTAGTGCGGTGTGTGTACAATCAAGTCTTTGTGTTTCAAAAGCCCTCTTTCATTCTGTCGGCACATAAAGACAGGATCATATAAATTCGATCAGTAAGCTTGACGAATTCTTAAAAGGGTTAAATGGACGCTTCAAGCTAACAATTTTTGCACTTCAAGACCAAGCTTGTTGAGGCAGTTAAAGGCGAGATTTGTTATACTTCCTGCCTCAAGGCACAACTGGTATTTTGTTAAAGATGCAAATCATAAACTATCCATTCTTGGGTTAATTTTTGACTTTAAAGGTGAACATGAGGTCTAAAATGGATCTTAGATGTTTATGTCTGTTTGGTGCCATTTGTCAAACTAGTGTTTTTACAACACTGACTAGTTGGGCTGTCTGAACAACTAGTTGGTCTTAAAGCTATAATCCGTTACTTTTGCCATCTCTGTTTGAAATATGAAATTGCATGTTACTTTACATATGTTTCTTTATGCATGAGGCAAATTAAGCCAAACTACCTTTGCGAATCAGGATAAGGGTAAAGAGACCGTTTTGAACACTGATCTGTTATGCACTACTTTTTAACCCAAAAAGTTATAGATTGCAGCTTTAAAGTTAATCTAAAGTTTTAAAGGCTTTTAATCAAAGGCTTTAATTTAAAGCTTTAACTTGGTTGCAACTCGGTTGTTACGTTCCTCTCTGTTAAGTCATCTTATATATTTTTCTGCTGCCTAATTTCAAACTTATTTGTAATTCATTTGTTCTGTTTGTCCTGTAGACATTTGTAATTCATTTGATCTGTAGTACTATAGGTACTGCACAATCTTAGGCAATATTGTAGATGCTGGCAGCCATGAAAATTAAGCTTCGTTCGCTTCTCTCAAGAAACATTTGTAGTAGTAATGTCAGGATCACAATACTAAATCACTTTAACCAGATTCCTACTGAACAAGCAGGAATGAACATGCATCTTAAGATGCATCTGACACCTGGGTTTGTCATAGACTGCAATTATTTTGTTCTAATGTGTTGTGCATGTTTTTCCAGACAAACTGACCCATTTAGAGAGGACAGTGTGTTTGACCTTGTCAGATAGCACCCTAGGTTTAGATTATATAAGCAACTTAAAGTCGAGCCACTCCCTGCATAAATAAAGGGTCCGCGTATCATTATGTGTCTGCTTTGCGTCTTGGTACGAAGGATGTTTATGTACACTGAAGTGACTCTGATCAGACGTCAAGTTCTTCATATAAACGGAGGTTAAATAGGAACTTGTTGCATCATCTGGTTTCTTAAGAGGCCAACCACGACCACAAGTGTTTGGGTGCTCACTATTGTGTCTTACCAGCCTTTTGCGTCTTTGTTTTTGTTGTTACACCACTCTTTCCCAGTTATGATTGCAGGCCTTGCTTTTAGCATAGCATCTTCCAATTTTACATTGGAATCTTTTGATCGTGAAATGTCTTGATGGACCACTGCTTCTTTGGGTTACCCATGCAGGCCATCTCTCAGCAAGACCTGGTGCACATGGCAATACAGATTTCATGTGGGATGAGCTACCTGGCACGGAGAGAGGTCATTCACAAAGACTTGGCTGCCAGAAACTGTGTGTAAGTGCAATGTGACCTCAGGTTTTTCTGCTGTTTACAATTTTACCCCTAGTGCACAGCTACTTGTTGGCCATTAAATACAAGTTATGGTGTGTTGACAGCATCTGTGGCAAGCTGTTGATTACCACACACAAAAGTTATATGCACTTACAGAGGTAGTCTATAGAAATACCAGACCACAATTTCCATTGTAAGTGGTACTTTCCACTATTAGGGTTTAAGGTGGTGTCCCATTACCACTATTTTTAAGCCATTAAAGGCACAAATATATTGGTTAATATTGTGATAATTATTAGACATCAAATAAACCTAACTTGAAAAGTAAGAACATCAAACAAATATTTTATTAGTAACTACACCCCCTTTCTGAGTGACAGTTCAACTTGGAATAAATTTAGGCCCGTTACTTGCAATTCAAGCTTTAAAGCTGTAGTTGCACATATATCAAATTTTGGTAACAGGATTGCAAAAAAATTGTGGAAAAAAATGTTGTCTACCATAGGTGTGTGTATATTTAAACGCACGATTTACAGGCCCAATTTATTCCCTGTTTGTGGAACATGCCTAGTGCTTTTCAGTGCCACTCATGTTCTCAATAGAGCGTATCTAAACCAGTACCCTCTTTTCAATGTTTGTGTATTGTTCTCCTCAAGATAAAGTCAAAGTTCAACCACACATTTACTTTACGTTACTTACTATTTATCATTACAATTAAGTTAACATTTATATGTTTGGGGTGTCTAACGTCTCAGCTTTGTTTGTTTTTATTAGAATTGATAACAGCATGCAGGTGAAGATCACAGACAACGCGCTTGCCCGTGATCTCTTCCCTATGGACTATCACTGCCTCGGGGACAATGAGAACAGGCCTGTTCGCTGGATGGCTTTGGAGAGTTTGCTCAACAATGACTTCTCCAGTGCCAGTGATGTGGTAAGATTACTGCTCCCATGCGTCTGCGTTTCACAGGTTGTAACGTATACTCACACAATATATCGCATTAAACTGACAGCTGGGAGTTAGCCTGTTAGCGTCAATTCACTGCTTCACTAGAAATTCATTTGTTATGGCCCTGATTAAACATGCCATTAGTTTGTTCAAGCACCTTCAGTTTCAAAAGGCTCTTAATCCTGATAACACATTTTGACTTGGGCAACTTCTTTGACGTCATGCTGTCTGCACATTTATGTTGCGTTACTGCTACTGACAATTACTGTAATCATGCCATATGCCCATGAACGTGTTGAGGCCTGGGTCATCTTACAGACGTTAACACACGTTTGAGTTTCCCTAATGCTTTTATTTTCATGACGGCAGGCCTGATATTTGATGTATAATCAAATTAAAGAGAGATTTCACAAGTGTACGTATGTGTACTGGCATCTACATTTAAGCAAACCCGAGCTTGGGTAATAGCAAATCATACCCTGGCTCGTTCTTGTCTTGTTGGGAGAAGAGAGTGAGAGGAAAATGCGTGTCTGGAACGGTGTGTTTTGTGGGAACATTTGCGTCCGTCTTACACAAAGTGCCAAGGAAAACCGCACCCCAGACAATCAGGAAGTTGGGAACGTCGCCTGGCCACCTCATAAAAACACACCGGGCCAAAACCTGTCAGTTGTCTGACCTCTTCAGACCTCCAAGTTAACAAAACAATAGAGGCCTGTGATGCCCTCTTGTCAGAGACATTTATTAAGGTCTCAGTTATCATACAATAAAAGCTGATGGGTCTGGAATGGAAATTCCTCCAGTTTACCAGTATACATACAACTGTGAAGCTTTATAGTGCAGTATACCACCCACCTGATGAGACATTACGCCAAATGCCAGATCACAACTGATCCCAGCTCTCCTCTTGTGGCCTCGCAACATAAACAAGTCAACGCAGGAGACAACAACTTTTATATGTTGTTAGAAACCTGTCTTTTAAATGTCTAGCAGGACGGATTAAAATGGGTTCAGAGGAGATTTGCTTCTTTTCATGAATGGGAATGATTACTTTCAAGTATGTTTTGCAACCGAAAAGTGTGTTGCCCTCAAGCGCAGACATAATTTTTACAGTACTTCGTCTGTTCGCGTTTTCCAACACATCCCTCTAAAAGGCGCACACACATGCAGGGAACTGTTTACAAAGTAATCTTACTGCACATCGAGTAGTGTCGGTCTTCAAAAATTGACATCTAAGCCAGACATGGCGTCAACATAGTCGTCGTTAAATTACATATTTACATAAAACATGCAGTTACATTAATTTGTTTTAATTCAAAATCAAGTTCAGTGTAAAACATCTTGATGTATGCTAAAAGGTCTTAGCATGTAATCTCTTTAATTTGAATGGCAAACCTACTGGAGTAAATCCAGATTTCCTTCTTTTGCATTACTGGAATCCTTTATTCCCATTATGCAGCTGCTGATGGCCCTAAAATGGCCTAAAAGGGCTCATGGCTCAGATAGAGACTGACAGAAGAGCATTTTTCTGCAGATGTATTAGATTTCTTTGAATGATTTCAAATGATTTTCTGTCTTTGTTGTTTTTATTGGGTCATACATACCTGGATTTTGTTTTGTATCCTTGGAATTAGTCTTGACATCCCGGAGACCCTCAGAAGATTCCATTAGGAATGTTTTTCTGTATTTAGATACTGATCTGGAGACCGTATCTATTTGTTTACTAAATATTGCTCACCTCAAGTGATCTTACTCATTGAATTGATGGGATCATCTTTCTGGTTTAGTCACTTGTGGTTCACTCAGCCTGCCTGAGCTTTCATGTGTCATTTCTCTGCAGTGGGCTTTTGGAGTAACTCTGTGGGAGCTGATGACCTTGGGACAAACTCCATATGTTGATATCGACCCCTTCGAGATGGCCGCCTATTTGAAGGACGGGTACAGAATAGCACAACCCATCAACTGCCCCGATGAACTGTGAGTGTCTGGCGATTTGAACATTTGGCATTTCTCTATTTTGACAGTTAATACATCTAAATTTTAGATAAGTCTTATAATTTCATGTTCATGTGGTAAGTTAAAATAATAATAATTAAATTTTCCATCTGCTTGAAGGGTGTGCAATATAAAATAAAGTCTTTCGAGGTAATATGTTTCTGATTGATTGACAGGGCTCCCAAATTGCCAACAACAACTCTTATCTCAAATTGGGATTATTTGTTTAGGGGGGGTTGAACCTTAAGAAAAAGAAAGTGATTTGAGAAAACCTAGCACGAAACGGACAGTTGGAGCTAACAGTTACTGCATTAATAACAATTGCGAACCGACTCTTATCGGCATCCTGCATTTGCTAAGAAATCGGACTCACGTTGATGAAACTAGCCAGAAATTACAAAGCAACGAAAACCACTGACCGTGTCATTGACCCAAACACAACAAGATTTATTGTCTTATGTTCAGTTGTTGGAACACAGTTTAGTGGATGCAGGAAAAGCTAATCAGTGTTGGACCGTAGCTTAGCACTTTTTCCCCTGGAGAAATGGTGATAAATAACTTTTTTACAGTTGATATATTGGAAGGTTTGAATAGAGCTGGAGCGATAAGGTGATCTTTCACTCACGCCTGTTTCATTCTGCCAAAAGTAATCAAGACCAATACGTCGTCTTGACCCTGTGTTCTGTTCTTTGATAAATCTGCTACGGATCCATCTGTGGTTTAACGTTTGCTGTCACTGTTCTGATGGAAATGAATGTTTTGTCTCATAATGTTTTCAGGATGTTTTCTGTTTGATGTTGCAGGTTTGCAGTCATGGCATGTTGCTGGGCATTGGATCCAGAAGAGAGACCAAAATTTCAACAGCTTGTCCAATGCCTCACTGAGTTCCATGCAGCTTTAGGGGCCTATGTCTAATCTCTCGCCCAAGGATTCTCACTCCAACCCAGCACTATTCCAGAGAATAAGCAGTGCCTTACTTTATAAGAAAGCTAGCCATTTTATAATGCGTTTTATTTCATGTGATACAAAATGTGGCTTGTTTGAGAGGTGTAGCTCGTGTATATCTTTTGTATATCACAGCTGTGTGATGCGTCAGTAACATCATCCACCACTGTACACAGAGTTATTTGGAATGCTGGTATAAGGGTGTCTACAGGAAGCTGTGGTTCTCTTCGTTTCACAAAGTAACTTTTCTAACAATAGAAATTAGAAAACATGCCGGCTTAAAAAACAGTTCCGAAATTTCCTTCTGGACATTTTGAATATTGCTGTCAAGAGACTTCTGTAAATACATTTTCAAAGACTGCAGTGAGAGGACTGTTATCTCCACTGCATTAGATACTGCATATATATTTGTTATGTGAGCATCTCCGTTACATTAAGATCAGCCCGGGCGTCACAATTCGTAGGTTAAGTAGACTTGCTAAAAATGAGAAGACAGAAAAAAAGAATTTTCTTTTTGATCTCCATCCGATTACACACCTGGGACAGAAGATAGTGGAGCCCTACTGCTGGTCATAAGCTTTACCTCCTTAACTTATGAGATGACTGTGGAGGTGTGGACCAGCATGTTAGGATCCTGCAAGTCAAACTGGACTTTGGTACGGGGTTTATAAAATTCCTGAAACTTTTGATGTTTGACTGTTCTGTGTCAGAACAATGTCTTCCTTCTGTGTGTAAACTGTGTGAGTACATGAAAAGAAAGTCACTGTGAATATTTGAAGCGTACGGCCTAAGTGTTTCCAACAAATCGTTTGTTCTGAATCTATAGGCTCTTCATTCTATCTTTGTGGTCACTGCATGTTGATTTGTAAGGGTTTTGTTTAAACTTTCCTGAATACCTACCAATTAAATGCGGCATCTAAATAAAATGACATCTCAGTGTTGGTGTTTGTTGTGTTTGTTTATAGAGTTTAACAAACACGCAGAATTTGTACAGTGTTTGATGTAAGATGTGGTTGCCAGAAAACTTCCCACAAAAAATACAGGAAACGTAAACAATTTTGCAGTTAAAAACTAAAAGAATATGGCAAATTTTTCTGCATTATTACAGTTTTGTATATTTTACAGAAACGTTACTGTATATTTCACAGCAATGTTTTGTATCATTACAAGACTAAACTGTGTATTTCATAATTGCCATGCATTGTAAATCACTGACAATACACATGCTGCTTTTATACACTTTAATCACCATAACACAAGTGGTTTAATGAACTACCACATGAGTCAAAATTTAAGTAGTTTGCCAATACTTGTGTAGAATGCATGACACCCTGTGTGTGTGTGTGTGTGTGTGTGTGTGTGTGTATATACAATTGTTACGAAATATTGCCATTACGACAACAATTACATAACTGTAACGCTTTCAGTTTCATATACAGATACTGTCTTTATGTTCTGCCGGAAAAAAAAATGTTTTTGTTGCCCCCATGAAGAGGATACAGTCGATAGAAGTTTTCATTTTTATGTAATGCTGTGATGGAAAGTTAATTTGATATATTTTTTGGAATGGCAAGTGGCTTACCACCTTGTCCAAAGATTTTTCCCCTTAAAAACACCTTTTGCTAAGAGAAAAGTTCTCACAGCACGCTCACTGTTTCTTTCAAGTCCCATTCATGAAGACCAAAGGCGCCACACTTTTCCTATGACATCATAAAGGATCCGCTTTTAATATGTTCAGTGGTTATTTAAAATATAAATATGAAAGGTTGGTTGACGTGTCTTGAGAAACATTTCTCTGTTGTGTAACTGACCTTTTCAAACGCTACAAAATTTTGAAGGAATGCGTGGGGTACATGAACCCTTTGTTTAGGTACAGACCTTTTCATTTTAATCATATGATCACTCCACCAATATTGCTGTATTCAGTCAGAAATGTAAAATTTGTCTTGTCATTTTGACAAAGTATTGTTGCTTTATGTAGTGTTTCATTTCAATAGAGCTTTCCAATGACATCTCTGTAGTTTGTTTGGAATCATTAAGTGCACATCTTTGTGGAAATGGCAATCTAAGCACTTCTAGGAAACCTGCCAGAAAAGAACGATGTTACGGCAATCTATGTCAATTACTTTCAGGTGTGACGTAAGCCTGTTCAGTGACATCAGTTGTGCCAAATGACACTGATTTCCAAGCTTTGGCCTGACTACAGATAAAACAGTCATGGAACAAATGAGTGTTTCTGTGGTCACAAGAGGGAACCTGAGGCCCATTACAGAAATGTGCAATTCGAGAAGAGTGACGGCACTGTTAAGGTTGATTAGAAACAAGAAAACTGAAATAATAAAACAAAACTGAATATACGCGGAGATTAAAAACGTCTACAATTATTGATAGTGACTTAAATAATTTAAAAGTGAAAGTGAAGTGAAGGACATGGCAAGAATATTGCAAATACTGAGTGGAGAGAGTGAACATTGATTCCATGATAATTAGCAATTGACATGAGGAGATTATATACATAGCTAAAATACACAAATAGACTTTCACAAGTGCAGTGCAATAGGATTGGCACCCGTTTCTAAATTATATGTGCGCAAAAAAATTTACTTATTTTACTTACATCTGTTCCCATTTTGCTCCTGTCCTGCATTAATGTGTATAGTTAAAGGATTACACTGCAGCAGGTCCGTGAAGTATGAAGAAATCAAACCATATAGTTAAAATACAAAGGTAACCACCATCAAAACAATCGCGCGTGGAGTAGTGGGAGGGACCGAGGCATGGGGGCGGGGCCTCGGCAGATGATAGGCATATAATCCCCAATAGACGATCAGCGGAGTAGAAACCTGTGTTGCTTATTCCTGTTGAAACAAGCCTAACAACCAGCTTCACCTTTTTATAAGAAAACATGGAGATATACGCTAAAGACATAAAGAAACCCAAGCCATCGTTGTTTTGTAACATTAAGGTAAACCATTTTTGTTATTGTTTTGTTGATCTAATTTTAATTAGGTTAAAATGATTTTATCATTAGCCTATAAGTTATTAAAATGTAACTTATATTTTAATAACCCCAATATTTAAAAAAATATTAATTAAGATGCTTTACTGTTGTTCAGTTGCCGTTTAATAGACAATTTTTCAGAATTTAACGTGAACTTGTTGTTGGAGGACGATTGTGATGTGGCTGTAGTGTTACATTACGATATTGTTATTGTCATATGTTCTGTCAGAATTTATATTGCGTCTTTTGCACTTTGAACCATAACTCTTTCTTTAGCATTCACTAGTTCTGTGTTTATATTATAAAGAAATACATAAATTAAATAAAAATCTATCAAATAAACCGTTTAAGTATTAAAATTAAGCCCTGTTTGATTAAGTCTTAAATCAATCCATCATCTTTTAGCTGTTAAGCATTGTACTTTAGTGAAGAAGTTTACTACCTTTGCTCTAATTGATATTATGTTGAATGTCCCTGTGTGTATTTTTTTAATGTCTCACATGTTAAAACACTTGATAAATATATGCAAGGTGTTTGACAGCTGAATCAGGAAAACCTGGAATCAGAATTCTGATGGTAGACGTGCAGGTACACTGTTGTGAGCCTGAAGCTGTTCTGAAGGGATTCACAGTTTAGGATGAGACCCTCAGCCCAAGGGATGGCTATGCTTAGTGGAAGTTCAGCATGAGGTGCAACTCACAAGGAATGTGACTTGTTACATAACGATTCTGTCATTTTGCACATTACGTCTGTCAATCTTACAGCCTTTAATTATGGTGAAATATTGTCTAGAGACATATTTCCTGACCACAGACTTGTGTTGCACCAAAATGTGGTGTCAAAACTATTTTAACTCGGTTTTGTACAATGTCCATGGATTTAATATATTTGTTCACTTCTCCAAATAAATAAATCATCATGTTATACTTGCACCAAAACACTAGGACATTAATATTGTTGGCTTGTTGTTTTTTGATTGATTGGGCCCCCTAGCTTAACGTCATGTTTCTGGCAGTGAATGAAAGTTCATTTCAGTTTGTGTGGAGTTGCACAAATCATTTAGACTCACGCCAAAGCTCATCGCATAACTTCACCTTTAATAAATGCTGCCAAATCACCTCTGACACACCAACCCAGAGGTTGTTGGTCATAATGAAGGATGATCTTGAGATTATATCTGTCACACACACCAATTACACACTGGTTTCACTTATGTGAATCGTAGCCTTTTGTTTGCTCATTTAAGTATTTCACACCCTCTGCAAATCTGTGTAATTATTCTGAAAAATTGATTGATTCAAAAATGTTGGCACATTGTTCAGAACATTTCCAACGAAGACGAGTGTTTACAATAGCAAAGACAGTTGGATAAGATGCAGATACAGAAATGTCTACTTAGTTTTGCCCACCCTGTTCTAAATCTGTTCTAATCTTTGTTTACCCTAATATGACACAATTTTCAAGGATGGTTATTAATTTATAATGAAAGTAAGGTAGAGAGTCTCATACACACTCTTCAAAATAAACAATCCAAAATATCTGGTCTTCAGTTTATGAGTTATGTGCAGGAGTTTGTACAGAGCTGTGGAGGATCTGTTTAAAACCACCACATCCTGTAAAGGGTATTGGATCTTGGTGACCCACACTCGACTCACAAATACACTCAGATATCAGCTCATGTGTTTGCAGTAAGGGTGTGAAAGTGTTGCATGTATGTCTTAGTGCGTATCTGTTTCTGTGGAAAGGAGCTTATCTGGTCATGGACAGGTTTTGCATGTGTGTATGTGTGTTTTGTTCATCAGGGGTGAGTCAGGCAGTAATGACGTATATTGAAAGGTGTAGAACATGCCGTTCGTTGTACTTGGACTCTGTTTTGACTCTGTAAACCATGTTGAGATTTAAGTATGCCTAACGGAGCATATTCCAAACTGACAGGAAATATTGGTACACATGCAGTTTTGACAGGTTTTTTAGCGTCTTGGTTTTCAGCTTTCCTAATGAGGCACATTACATAATTTCTGATCAGGTATAATTATGACATTTTTTTCCGCCTTAGTTTAAAGCTGAATGCAGGCTAAGATTTCAAAATGACATTGTTTGTTTTTCTTGAGCTTGTCATTCGTAAGTGTAGCAAGGGAGCGCCATTATTTGGGCTATAGGTTAGCTAATGTTTGCGCGGACTGACAAAGAAATAAAGAAAGGTTAGGTAAGACTATCATATAAGAGCTGCATGTGTATTAAATCAGTACACGTTTTAATCTTTTGCTGATTGCTTTTGGCAGTATGCACATTGTATTTTGTCATGCAGAGATTGATTTCCTCTTTACTGGGACAAAAAGCTGTTCAATCTGTAATACATTAGGATGAAACAGGTTTTTCATATTTTCATATTATGATCTGATTTTAAATGAAGGGCGCCTTAAAACCTCTGACCTTCTTCAGTTCTGATTTGCTGTATTTTCATGGTGAATTCAAACATTCTATTAAGTTTATCTATGTCTTATACCTCAAAGAGTAAGATTGTTGCGTTTGTTCCTTCGTTTGCCATCACTAAATATGTTCTTGTAATATTCAGCATCAATTCATGCTAAGTTTGATATAAGGCAACTTTGCAGTATATATTGCAATATAATGCAAGGCATTTTATCAAACAAAATAAAAAGAGAAGTTCAAGATATGTTTTAGTACATTTATTAACAATGCTATATCAGCTATATCAACAATGTTAGCAAATTGACACGCATTTCTAAGTGTGTTTTCTATTATGGAAGTGTGAGGGCAAAAAGGGCAAAAGTTTATACACGTAGTATACAGCAATGGTCTGTGCTTGATTTAACCACAAGAAATAAAACACCCCTAAATCCTCTTTTGTTTTTGTAGCTGTAATGCACAGGATCATTGGAACCTTGGCCTTGTACTTTTTTACTGTTTAAGCTTTATATCCTCAGGAAATCCCAAAATATCTGCTTAATGTCTCCTGTAACACGTGATACAAGTGCAGAGATGCACGTGGAAACATCAAAGTGAGCTTTCTTGATTCTCTTTACTCAGCAGGATTCTTCATATTGTACAATGGCTCCAGGTTTAGACAGACAGTGTGACATGTCTTTAGGCACGTTCGTTAAAACTTCACAGGTTTTCTGCTTATGAATTTTGAATCACTCACTGTGATTCAAGAAGAATATTGGCCATTTTACAGTATCAGCAGTCTTGTGAAAAAAGGCTTTTGACTTGAAGTCTGATCTTTATTGCTGCATTTCTGGCCAAGAACTGCCCATTTAGACAGGAAGTGACTGCATAAACTGACATATAAAATGACCAGCAGTTTGTTATGATGTTATGCACTGGTGAGGTATATGAAATACAGTAGTAATAGACAAGCACAAAAGCATAATTCAAATAGCGACACAGAAATCTCTGCAGTGAATTTTCTCTGCTTACTGTCAGACGTGAGTAAACCCAGCCAATCTTATTAAAGCTGACAATTTTAGCCAGCACATGTTATTTTTTAAAATGCATGAGGTGGTCAATGAATGGGCTGTAGGATGCTCTGATGATTTAAAACATATGATGTTCTGAAAGTCAGTATATTCAAAAAAGGCCCATTATAGGCCTAACTCTTAATCTCTTGGGCAAGTGTTAAAAAATGAATTGATTTGTGGAAAATAAAAAACATAAACAGGCACACACAACACATAGACAAAGAGTACTTTGAGAAATAACAGATTTAAGCTGTCATTACTGTTTTCCAATTTCCTAGAATGCATAAAGCAGAATTGCCAGGACATAATTTCTTCCTGAATAACTGCAGGAACATGTTTCACAAATATATTTTACATATGGCAAGATTGCTTTGTTTTTAAATTCCAAAATTCCAAACAATATTTGCATATTGTGCTAAGCTAACCCAAGGCTACTTTGTAATAGTCATTCATGACGCAGTGAAAGAACAAAGGCTTGCCAGCTCTGCAGAAAATATACAAGATTTAGTCTGCAGAGAATTACACACTGATGAACCTGCCAGTAGTAATTTGCATATGACCTTGTGTTGAGTTAT
The DNA here is from genome assembly GCA_036877575.1 of Botia almorhae. Taxonomy (NCBI): domain Eukaryota; kingdom Metazoa; phylum Chordata; class Actinopteri; order Cypriniformes; family Botiidae; genus Botia; species Botia almorhae. The sequence goes on from JAZGTJ010004024.1 coordinate 29,306, forward strand.
TCTCTGGGCATTTGCTAAGGCTTGCACTTTTGTGGAGACCTAATATACTCTATGCAATATAATAATGTGCCTTGCTTATAGTACACCTGATGCTTTCCCCTCAGGGGCAATAATTGAGCAATGGCCTTTGGAGATAGATTGCTCATAGTATTGGCTTCAGTCCATCAGAGTGTCTTGAGAAGACAATTAAAAACAAGACTTTTGCTGAAGCTTCCTTGCAATGTTATATGAGAAGGTACCTGATCCAAGCAGTCAAAAAAAACTCAGATTCCTGTTTTGTATGAAATAGTTTAAGCTGAACCCGAGTCTAAAACTGCCACTGGGGCATAAAGAGGCACAGAGCTGCCATTCAAATGTTTAACAAAGGCATTTATTTGGGTTGCTTGAGTGGGCATAGCCTTCAGCCTATCAAAATATTTCCGTAATTAAAAACCCCTTTGCTGAAAAACAAAAAAGAAATTGTAGCAACTGTGCAAAAAGCAGCTATTATGTGTGCTAACAAACCATAAAGCCAAAGCTTTAATGGGAGCATTAGCTGTTCTGAGCGCTGACGGAAAGCGGAGGGCTTTACCCTGTATTGGTGGAGAGCTGGTGGGGACCAGAGAAGATGGATTTATGCCTTGTGTAAAATCCAGTCCAGATCTCTACATGACCCATTAGTTTGCTTCACAAATCAAATGTTAGCAAATGTTAGCTTTAGCAAATGTTCCTCTGCTTATGATGTCTTGGGCACATAGAAGCATCATAGGAGCTGGTGTTGCTCTGTCTCGCTCTCTGTCTCGCTCTTGTTCTCTCACTCTCTCTTTCCCAGGGAAACGAGCCAATTTATGAGCTTTTATCTTTGCAGTTTTGGCTTAAAGTCAAAAACCTCTTGAGAGAAAGGCGAACAAACGACCCTGAGTCTCAAAACAAACAATCCAATCAGCTCGTTTGCCAACCAGTACAACAAATTACTACGACTAGCTCTGTGCACCAGCCATATCTTGCTGTGTTGTGTGTAGTTTGCATCTATTTCACTCCTAAATTTCAAGTACACTTGCTGTTGCTTATCTTGATAAGGCATTTCAGTGTCCCAGTAAAGGATTGTACCCTATAGTTTATTTTAAAGAAGGATGATGACAGAGAGAAAATAGATTCTCCAGGATTTGAGGGAAATACTCCTCAGGACTTTAAAATGCAGAGAAAGGTGTCGCTGTCTAATTGAATTCAGGGAAAGCAGCCTCTGCTCCAACTTTTCATTTTATTCAAAGTCTTTGTTTCCAGCTAACAGTTTTCACAGCGATGAACCTTTGGGCCATGACAGTTTTAATAGCTCAATGGAGACAAAACATATAAATGTTTTTTTCCTCAAGATTTAATTTAAATTGTGTTGCTTTTTGGTATTTGGGACCCTTTACAAACCAAACACAAAGTGAACTGTATATTGTGAAATCAATGTGGTTAACAACTTTGTTAACAACTGTGTTGTGAGAATCAAAGTTACATGTTTTCTGAGGAAACTCTGATTTGAGTGTCATTGCCTCAGTCACAGTGTTATTTATTACAGTGTATGAAGCTGTTGTTTAAATCCAAACGTGTTTGTACCTTCATGTGACATATTGATGAATTCACATGCTCAGATTACAAAAAATAGCACACTGTCATCAAAACCCACATATCTGACAGTTCTTGTGTTCTTCATGCAGATCTTTGTGTTGTGTCATGGTCTTCTTCAGCTTACTCAGCTTATGTATAGCTCTTACTTCAAGAGCACCATCACCACAATCGAGAGACGCTATGGCCTGGATAGCCTGTCCTCAGGAACCATCTCTTCCCTCCATGAGGTACTAAAGCCGCCCTCAATTCCTGCCACCTTCAAACACAGTCACTCACAGTGTTTAATAAATAGTACAGCAGTTTTTCCAGGTTCATGTACTCTAAAAGCCCTATCACTCATATGCAAATATATATATATACATAAACAATGTATAAAAAGCATATATGCCCAAGCCATATATTAAACCTGTTAGAAATTAGAACTATTCCCTATATTGACATATAAATGCACCCCATCTAGGTTACAAAAGTTATATTTATATTGCACATTGTGAGTTCATGCATGTTTTGAGTTTTTATACAATTTGAGTGCATTATATTCATTGAATTGAATCAGAGATTTCAATATTGAGCTATAAGTGTCATCAACACAACCTGCATTACACATTTTCTTTTCTGTTAAAAGAAAAACATTTTCACATCATTAACGGTGGTTCAGTTTTAATTGCATTCAGTTTTAATTTATTAACAGCCCTGTTTTGTTATTTTGCAGAGTTTTGTTTTTCTGTTTTATAGATTTAACAAAACAAATTCAAAAACACCCCTAATTACCTGGTTGATTAATTAGGTGTTTTATCAAACGCCCCAGCATGGTAATCACTGAGGTTTGGCTAAAGGTTTTTTATCTGCTTCTGCCGTTGCAGGTTGGGAACACAGTGCTTATAGTATTTGTTAGCTACATGGGTAGTAGGATCCACCGACCTCGTTTCATTGGACTGGGTGGCCTGCTGATGTCCATTAGTGTCATGATCCTAGCTCTGCCTCACTTCCTGTCAGAGCCCTATACTTTTGACTCTGTTCTACATGGTAAGAGTTTATTATTTTTTCTTCATTACTTAACTATATTAATTTATGTAGTCTTATGAAATTATTGTATTTATATAAGTGGCAGTCATGTTAATTAAACCAGAAATGTTTACAGTCTTATGTTTACACAAAAGCAGATTGTGGTCATCAATCTTGGAGTGCTGAATGTTGTTATGTTCACGTGTTGTGTGAACAGGATAATTGGAGTCTTTGGACACCTATTAGTAAATGTGATTTTGTCAGTCCCAAAGACTAAACGTAAATGTTCATAGACATTCTGTATTACATATAGAATTCATATCCCTAATTACAACTGTAAAAAATAATTTGTATTTCCAAACACAGAGAGTTCTGTATTTCTCTTTCTCCATATTTTCAATCTGTGTTTGTTTTTATGCATGTTAATGTTGTTTCATACTCCAGAGTAAAGAATCTTAGGCCCCAAGCTCATCAAAATGATAATACCAGCAGCTTCATTTAAAAAGACTCAAGACTCTCTGTAGAGGACTAGACACAACAAAGCAGAGATCTAAAATAAGATCGTAGTTCTATGAGAAACATTGGCTTAGACATAAGAGGGTAGACAGATCTACAGGAAGATGCGGGTATTCCGTACAATTGTGACCCCAGTTACCCTGTTTTCTCATCACTTCTGAAACCGGTT
>JAZGTJ010004025.1:0-32591 GCA_036877575.1 Botia almorhae
ACTGAACCACCGAAGTGCTGTACCTGAAACGCCCAGTGATTTGAGCGTCGTCAGGAGGATCTGGTGGTTAACAGTATCAAAAGCGGCTGACAAATCCAGCAGAATGAGAACTGATGATTTGGAGTCCGCTTTAGCCAGTCTGAGGTCTTCAACAACCGAGACCAGTGCAGTCTCGGTTGAATGACCTATCTTGAAGCCGGATTGGATGATATCCAAGAGGTTGTTCTGGGAGAGAAAGGCAGAGAGTTGACTGAACACGACTTTTTCTAAAATTTTGGCCATGTATGGAAGCAGGGATACCGGTCTGTAGCTTTCCTGTAGCTCAGTGGTTAGCACATGGTGTTAACAACGCCAAGGTCATGGGTTCGATCCCAGGGATTGCACATACTCAATGTGTAGTATAATGCAATGTAAGTCGCTTTGGATAAAAGTGTCTGCCAAATGCCTAAATGTAAACAAGTTAAAACAGGTTTCTGTGTTAAAAATGCCAGTATGATCATTTAGTGAATCAGGACTGAATGTCTTAGTCTCAGTTTTTAAGGTATTTCAAGACTGTCTCACTAATAATAGTGAGATCCAATTTCTAAGCAGTTTTTTATATATTGGTTGTCTTTTATATTTTAGGGTCAGTCTCTCCTTCGATGGCACCAGACCAATGGCTTCTGCAGTGCTACAGGGCAGCTCACCATCAGGAACCAATCAGGAAGTCACAGAATCTGTCACAGCAGTGGGATCACATACTACCCCAAAGTAAATAGCAGGTTTTCAATCAGGCAACAGCACAACTGCCAGTGTTAATATTCACCACATACACAAGCTCCACTATAAAAATAAGTAGTGTTCATGTGTTTTATTAAGTCAAATTAAAATATAGCATTCAGTCATATTTATTGTAATATGTTTGGTATATTTATCCAAACTTAAAATCAACATGAAATCAAAATCGATCCTGTTTACTTTTTTAATAGTGTGATTAATTTAGTGCACGTTATTCCAAAGAAAATTTTCATTATAATCTTTCATCAAACTGCTTTACTGTTCAGCAAATGTCATCTAGGCAGGTAATATAGTTAATCAGTAGCCAAATAGATGTTCATACATTGTTTTAGTGTACTGTTCTAGGCAATGCTGTCTTTATAGTGCTAGTTAACACAATAATTGATAAATATCATGGTTATAAAAGTTACTGGTAGAATAAAAAACATTTAGGATAAATGAAGATGCTCTCAAGGGTGAGCTCAACCTCCATGTTTGTCACCATGCAGATGGCTCCAGTGGTGATCGTGCTAGTGTCTGATGGGAGTAGATGTCTGCTAGGGCGACAGGCCATGTTTCCTCCAGGCATGTACAGTGCACTTGCCGGCTTCTGTGACATGGGTGAGTCACACTTTTATGTAACATCAGCTGTTGTCAACAGCATAGTCCACCAAAAAATTAAAAATTGTTATTCATTTACTCACCCTCATGTCATTTCAAACCTGCATGACTTTGCTTCTGAGAAACAGAAGGAAGCAAACAACAATGGCACTGATTGATGTCCATTGTATGAACACAAAACCACTGAGACATTCCTTAAAATATGATTTCCTTGTGTTTCACAAAGTTACACTAGCAAGCTGCCAGTGCCCTCATGCTCCACCAGAGGGCACTCCTTCTGTCGTCTTTGTTAATTACTATGGACTCCATTTCCCAGAACACTTTGTGTGTCATAATCATGTTCACTAGTGTCTGATTTTCTCTGGCTATTTATAACAGGTCAGCTTATTTATTCAGTGTGAAATCTTGTTTGTTGTAAATTGGCAATTTTACGTGTTCTCTGTGTCCTTGTATTGTTTTGACCATTGCTGTGTTTCTGGATTGCTCTTTGTTTATCGCCCTTGGACTGATTACCTGTCTTTCGCCTATGTGTGCCCATTTTATGAATTATTACGTTGTAGTGTGGTTAATAAAGCATTTTCTGCATTTCTGCATTTGGATCCACTGCCATGCCATAGTCTCCAGCCATCATGAATTTCACGCCACAGTCTTTAGCCATCACAAATGCCACTGCAGTCACGATCATCGTGAATGCCACATCTGAAGACTCCCAGGCATTCCAAAGGCATTTGGGGATGACCTGCAGTTTGGCGGACCCACTGCTAATTTTGGCTAAAGCAGCTGTTCTGCTGCGACCAGAGCTCATCCCTTAGTTACCTGGCTGCCCTGATGTGACCATCTGTTTGCCCTGATACAGTCATCTATGTACTTCCTGTTAGCACTGGTGTCACTCCTGAGTTTCCTGCCTGTTCTGATGCAATCACAGAGGTCCTTCCTGAGTTCCTTGTCTTTCCAGATGCAACCATGGAGGTTGTTCCTGAGCTTTCTGTGTTTTCTTCCACCGCCAAGATGGCTGTCCCTGGGCCTCCTATGCTGTCTGTCATGTCCAAGGTGCCTGCTCCTGTGATCGCTGCCTTTGCCAAGGTGTCAGATGCCAGTTTTGTACTATAGATTCCATTTCCCGGAACTTTTGTGTCTCATTATCATAATCTTGTTTACCTGTGTCTCATTGTCTCTGGACCCAGTCATCTTATTCATTTAGTGCCAAGTCTTGTTTAATGCTGCAATTCTGAGCATTCTCACTGTTTCCCTGTGTGTTTTTGGGCATTGTATGTGTTTCTGGATTACTCTTTGCTTTGCCCTTGGACCTTGTTATATGCTTGGACTGATTACCTGTGTTTCGACTCTGTCCCTGTTTTATGGATTATGACCTTGGAATGTGTTAAATAAAGTCTGCATTTGGATCCTCAAAGCTGTGTTCTAGAGCAATATGTTACACAGACTGAGTAAATGATGGAAAAAGTAATATTTGGGGTGAACTATTCCTATAATGTTTTCTTGTTGATTGTCAGCTGTGTGGTTTTATCAGACATCTCACTTTGGAATGTTCACTTTTTGTTGTAAGTGTGGTTATGCTTTCGTGGATCTCCTCCTACAGGGGAGTCAATGGAGGAAGCTCTTCACAGAGAGGTGGCAGAAGAGGTGGGTTTGGAAGTGGAGACCCTTCAGTACTCTGGATCGCAGCACTGGCCCTTCCCACAGAGTTCCTTTATGGTAGCCTGCCATGCAACTGTAAACCCAGACAAAACACAGGTGAGACCTTGATGGTGTCTTTATATTACAGTGAGGCATAAGAGGTCACGCATGTAAGATACTTTTTCAGTACAATTGCATTGATTTATATGTAGGTCAATTTCATTTAAACTTTAAAATGAAAATTAAAAAGAAGAAATTATATTTTGCTTTATAAAAAGCTGCCACCATTGAGATTTATATACCGTACTAGAAAAATCTCATTACCATTACCGTAATCTGATGTAATGAAACAGGCATTTGGCCTCCAGCACATTGTTCAACCAACCTTTGTTATTGTAATAAATCTGTAATACATTGTAAAAAATTTTTATTGTAATAAATAAAATCATTGAGTCATGTCAAATGTTAATACTCAAGCATCAGTATGTACTCAAAATTACAGTGCAGTAGAGGCGCTAAAAGGTGCTGTTATAACCACAGTTGCTGCATAATTGTTTGTTGATAGGTGAACATAGACAAGGCAGAACTTGAGGATGCTCGCTGGTTCACTTTTAAAGAAATAACTGAAGCACTTCAGTTGAAGAAACCTCCACGTATCCCTAAAGGAGAGCCACCCCTGTTCTGGGTCCCGCCTTCTTATGCCATAGCAAATCAGCTCATTCAGGAATGGGCCAATCAGCAACAGCTAGTAATAAAATAACTTGGATTCAACTTGGAATTAATTTGCACATTAACTATGCAACTACACCATGCATTTAGTTACTACTTGACACATCTTTGGATAAAATAAATAAAAACTTGAACAAAACAAATGTACTGTGATAATCAGAACTAACGGTGATAGACTGTGGCAATCCAAATTGAGGGACACTTCAGTTATATTAAATAAAGGATCTAGATTTTTTTTACAGCTCTACCTAAATACAATAAATACAGCTCTGTCCTTTATACAATACAAATGTCATAGATTTATAAACATAAATATGTTTGTAATTGTAATTTCATAAAATATTTGTAAGTACCACTGCACAGCTCAAATAATACTTGTATTAATCAGTTCTCTATAACCATTGTAGTAGAAAATATTTACTAAATAAACTGATCATTTTAAGATTAAGAATGATGTATTATGATATCAGATCTAATATCAATTGTCAGAGTAATATGATATTATTGAAATAAACAAAAATTAAAATAATTCAGAAAGAAATGCCAAAAAGCAGCCGTATTTGCATTCTATTGCTAAATATTCTATTATTTGCATGCAGAATAGCCCCTCCCCCAGAGAATTGTTAGTGTTTAGCGATTGGCTCTTTCTACTAGAAGATGTGATTTCCTTTTCTAGAGTGGCATCTTGTTGATTGTTGCACTTTCTTGGCACATTTACATTAATAGAACTGTGGCATCTCGTTAATATCAATAATCTTTTAAATTTTTGGAACTACTTGCCAACCTGCCACCATGAAAACAAAATATACTGTTATTTTTAATGGAATACTGCAGTGTTTCTTATAAAGTATTTATCTGTGCACCACAATCATTCTTTAACCAAAACCTTCAAATGTACTTTGGAGCGTACAGCCCTTTGAATCGGCATACCTTCTCTGATGACATTACTCTGACAGCTTGGGCAGAGCTAGAGCCATTAACCACTCCCCTCTGATGTCAGTCTGCCGCAAGCTTTAAAATGCCTATTTTTCTAGAACCAATAAGTACCTTTCTGTGTCACTTTGAATTAGATCAGAACAATGAAGTCAGGTACAACTTCCAGTTCACACGCTTTAAGAAACAAAATGGAGAGCTGCAGGGATGACATAGGCTTTTGGATTTTTGCAAAAAGTAAGATCTTCGATAAACAAAATTTTATGATACTTATAAACTTCACAAATTAAGACAACTTTTATAAATTTTGAAAGCTAATTAAAATTGCCAACCTTATTTTAATAATTAACTACACCACCCCATTCCCTCAGCTGCAATGTCACCACCAAACTTTAAACAACTCTTGATGTTTGGACGAGAGAACTAGAAGTGCTTTGAGAAGAGAGAACCAGGCGGTGTTCCTTCCCAGGGAACACGTATTGATTAAATGTATAACTTGAATGCATTGTCGGTCACTTTGGATAATACTGTCTGCTGACTGTGTAAATGTAAAATGCTACCTTGTTTCACATTCAAAAATGTCTTCCCTGCCCTCTATTTATGGTACAGTTAATGTCATGTTTAATTGTTAATTGTTGGAAATATGTTGTTTTATTGAGACCTTAGCAGGGCATTTTTCTTCTGTTTAAACAGTGAAACAACTTACTTAAACAACTTACTGCTGGCCACTGTCACAATAAAAACATTTCAAAACAATTATTAAACCAGACATCAACGTCACTATAAATTGTGTTTCTTGCGATAAAAAAATACAGGTTGGCATGTGTTTTGATTGATGGTTGAAAGGTGGAACTTTCTTCGCTTGTTCCACTTTCCCCTATTCATACTAATACCACTGCATTGTCGTATAATAACTGTAGTGTGTTGTATTGCCGTATTAATTGTCCGAAGCGTCTCAAATAGGGCAGTGACTTACTGTAACGACACTTGATAGACTTAAAAAAACGTGTCCTAGTAGCTGTGTTCTCCAGGTCAGTTGATGGCGCTGATGCAGTAAAGCCAATTTGCAAGGAGGAAAAGAAGAATGGTTGTCAAGATGGACGCGGAGCTGTTGTTGTTTTAGGTCTCAGAGAACAAAGAGTGATTTGATAAAAACCACAGTGAGTACAAAAATACGAAGCGGAAAGAAGTACTCTGGCAAGGAATTGCGGATAAAATGGGAGTCGATGGTGAGTTTTTATGTAGCGTGTAACCTAAGACTGATAGTATTTGCAGCGTACTGAACTGTTCAAGAGTTTGTATATCTGTAGTGGAAGAGGTTAAAGCAAAATGGAAAAATCTAAGAGATACATACAAAAGAAAGAAGCGAATAAAGCAGGATGGCAGACTGAAGGGACGGGCTGCAAAGAAAAAGAAACCGTGGAAATATATGAGTAATGGATTTTCTCGACCCATCTACAGAGCACAGAAGGTATTTAAAGCTAATAATACAAGCATATGTTCCAGCACCTTCCGCTATGCTATTATTATAGTACTTAAGAGGCATTACAGTTTTGTAAAACTCCCGTGATGACGTCATTGCAATAGCCCGTACAGTGATGGTGCGTTCACACCGGACGCGAATGAAGCGGCAAGCGCGAGTGATTAACACAAGTCAATGTAAAGACGCGAATAGCCATCCTGCGGCGCGAAACGCGCGAATGCGGCGGCGCGGAACGAGCGAATGAAGCGGCGCGCATTGAGCGTTTCAAGCGTTTGCCGCGCTATTCGCGCGAAACGCGCGAGTTGAAAAATCTGAACTTTGGCGAAATTCCGCGCCGCGGTAACCAATCAGGAGCTCGCTCTAGTAGTGACGTGATCAGTGAGCAGAGGCTGAATTTTTTAACAAAGATGGAGGAGAAAATTATCGTTGCTGTGTGCGGACACCCAGAGTTGTACGATACAACATCCTTTTATTATCGAAACAGGAATAAAAAGGGTCTTGCTTGGAAGAAAGTGAGTGAAGAGGTTGGAGAAACTGGTAAGTTATAAAAAAAGTTATTTACTCATTATGCATATTGAGACTACAAGTTAGCTAAAGCCGGCATATCGCCGTATTTTCAAACTAATTTCCTGCTGACTAGTCAATGTGTTTATTCAGAGGAAGTATGCAGGAAAAAATAGAAGTGTCTGAGGGACACTTATTTAAAGGAGAAGAGAAAGGAGATGGAGAAGAGGAGTGGATCAGCAGCAGGGTCAGGAAAAAAGTGGCGGTACTCTGCGGTCCTGTCTTTCCTCGACCCCTTCGTCTCCCCACGTGAAACAAGCGGGAATATGGAGAGGGGGGATGAGGAGAGTCGACTCTTTGACTGGTGCGTTCTTGTTTTAAGACATGTGCATTCTGAATTGTAATTGGAGGATACAAAAATTGTCATACTACTATTTTAATCAAGACACATTGTCATCAAACTTTATTACAGACCCAACTAATTCCCAATTAATGCCCAACTAAAACAAATACATAAAATAAGCAGCATTAAAAGTGTGTTACAAAGACTGAACAGTGCCAGTGTATTCGCAACTGGTAGGGTATAGTGCTGACCCTTATATTCAATAAGCCCACAATAATTCATCTTCAGAACTGTTGAGCTGGCAAAAAAATGTATACATGAGATTTCTTAAAACAGCTTGATTATTAATTCCTGCAGCCACATTTTACTTCCACTATGCCATCTACTTCTGCTTAGTACAATTCTCATGGCATCATTGTGAGCTACTTGAAGCCTCTGTAAGTTTGCTGCATTTGCTGTTTTTTAACCACAAATCCAGTATTCATGTGAGAATTGTCTCTGAAATTAACAAAATTTGTGATACTGGGCTGTCCTGTCTTAGATGTCTTGACTAAAGGTTGTCTTCAAAGGCTTTATAAAATTGACAAGACAGCCATTTGGACCCTACAGTGTAGCGGAAAGATGATAATATAATTCCATAATTCCTTTACTGTTTAAGTTTAATCCCAGGAAAAGTATGAGCAGCAGGTTGTATTTTGCATTTGTATTTCAACAGAACAGTAGAGAACCTTCAGTGCATTAGTATTACTTGCGTCATTTGTCGTTTTGGTTAATCACAGTGCCTGGTTGTGACTTGTGTGCAGTGTTTTATTGAAAAGCTTTCCCAGCAAAATTGAGGATGATGTGCCCGATGAAGACAGAGGGTATGAACCAGCCAGCACCAGCACAGGAACGTCCATGAGTCCAGGAGTAGTCCGGTCCAGCTTTATTAAGAGAAGGCCCTCAGAGACACTAGAGGTGTTAGAGAGGTATCTGTCAACTAAAAACGCCAGGGAAAGAGAGAAAGAGGAACAGCAACATGATGAAGTCGATTTGTTTCTTCGTAGTTTAGCACCAGCTTTACGACGCTTGCCTGCTTCAAAACAATCCTTGGTGAAACTTCAAATTCAAAAAATACTTCACGATGCAGAGTTTGGGCAGCCCAGCTTTCCACAGATATCATCAGTGTCGCCAAGTAATCAGTTGTTACTACAGTGTAGTGTTAAACCCAGTTGAAAAGCATTTTTAATAATAAAAAAACTACCTTTTAAAGGATTGACTTTGCACTGGTTTGATTGTATATATTTATTTTAAATCATATGCCTGGTATTATGGTGTTGTGCCGAATTTTAACTCCCTGCTCGACTCTGCTACTCGAGGCTGCTACTTTATTATCAAATCCACAACCTAACACTAATGGGAAATGAGGGAATCATAATCTGGCATTGTTATTTTTATGGCAGTTATTCTTATATAACCCAAAATGACAACTATTACATAAATATAGATTCCCACAGTACACGTTCAAAACCAAAATGTTTATTTATATGGCCATGCATGCAACAATACATTTAATACAAAGAAATGCTGAAAAACACATATACAGATTAGTCTGCCTAATGAAGCAATTAACAGTAACAAGTGTTTATATTGAAAAAGAACACATCAACCCTTCTGTTACCTGTAATTAGTTTCATTTGTTTGCTGGAGGATCACTGTCTGTTTAAAAATTGCCCTTTGGCCTTTTTGTTTTACAGTTATGGAGTAATTCATGGAATGAAATCTTACAACATTTGGTAAAATAACCAAGTAATCAGGTTAGTTCTTTTAAAATATTGAAGCTTCACTTTTCTTGCCCTTCTTTCCTGCTGCTGGCTTCTTGCAGTATTTAGCCTCCAGATCTAAAATGAGGGAGTTAAATCGCATTTCTTTGGAAATCTGCCTTTGCTAAAAGGCACAAAATGAATAATGGCCAAAAACAACAACAAAAATAAGTCGTCATAAAAGGTTATGAACATAATCGGAAAAAAAAACACTTAAAACATTATGTAACAATATCTACACTGCTGGAGATTTTTTTTTCCTGAAATGAACAAGTCTGAGAAGGAAAACCACATGCAGTTGTTAAGTGTTAACTTTTTTTTAACCAAAAAATAGACTCACAGGAATAAAACAAATCCACAATCACTAAACTGTATGCGCTTGGAAAAAATGTGGTTCCTATATTTTAATTCTAATAAATTCCTAGCTGTTCACATACATTTTTTATCTGTAATACGTTTAGTTTAACGTGTTGCTAATTTTACCTTTATCATAGCAACCAGACTGTCCTCACTGTTTAAGCCCATCTCCCTTTGCATTTCCTCTGTGCTTACACTTTTTTTTAACCATTTTGGTTATAGGTATTTTTCTATAGGACATAAAAAAACATCAGTCAAACCAATTAGCTCTGAGTCGAAATCACAAGACATTTATCCAAGTAAATGGATATATAGGGAGACTGACTCAAATCAGGTAATAATTTTTTAAAATAGGTTTACAAGTGAAAAGAAATTTCCCTGTAAAGAAAATGAATGGGACTGTGCCGCATTATGCATTATTTAATAACAGAAATGATCACTTTTGAAATAGTCAAGAGATGCAGTACCTTTCTTTTGCGGTTGTTTTTCTTCTTGACACTCATGTGTGAAGGCTTTGTGGGCTGGCACCTCCTCAGCATCAACGGCTTTCTAAAGTATGTTTATGACTCGTCTTCATAAGTGCAGTACAGGGTGGATTCCATGATCAGATCCATGTCACCTTTGTGCTTTAGGTACAACCTCTTAAAATCTTCCACCTCTTCATCAGAGCCTTTATACCATTTCTCAAAATCCAAGATGTCTTGCAATGTGATCTGTGGTAGTAAAATATGCACCATTTTACCCACTGGCCATCTTTGGAAGAAAACATGTTAAACAACGTTTGGTATAAGAAATACCTTGGGAAATAATATTCTCCAATGCTCCTTCAAATCATAATCTTGATTGATTGAGTGAGTCTAACTCTTCATCCACTATTCCCTGTTCATCATAGCTGACAAGGACCAAAGAGCAGTCTAACACTTCATATGCTTTTTTTCACAGCACCTGCAGAAACAATGTCAAGTTTAAAGTTTGTAAGTTGCAAACAAAACGTGTCCTACCAGCAAAACGCAAGTAGTGACAGTGTGTGTAGTTTTAACCAATATTATGTCTTCATGTATTAATGCAACAATTATTAATGGGTAGCCCAGGTACATTAACTAAGCTGATGTTAAAACAATGAAAACGGAAAGGGAGTCATATAATATTGCTGGACTGAAGTCTTGCACTAGACAAAAGCAGTGGATCACCAGGAGCTCTGTCAGGATGAACCTGCAGAGAAACTTTGTAATATCAACATCTGATTTCTGCATATGATGCCTTCTTGCAGATGCCCAGAACTACAGTGCCTTGCAAAAGTATTCATACCCCCTGAAATACCCCCACAAACTTAAATGTATTTTGAGATTTTATGTGATGGACCAACACAAAGTCCACATAATTGTGAAGTGGAACGAAAATGATATACGATTTTCAAACTTTTGGGCAAATAAAAATCTGAAAAGTGTGGCCTGCATTTGTATTCAACCCCCTGTACTCTGATACCCCTAAATAAAATCCAGTGCAATCAATTGCCTTTAGAAGTCCACCTGTGTGTAATTTAGTCTCAGTATAGAGATTTAAGTTCTTAAAGAGTTCTTCACACTGCTCCAGCAAACCCATGACTGAAAGACATTCAATGATACATAATTTGCAAAGAACTGTAAGTGGTCAATATTTATATTTTACATTAAGTTAAAGGGTAACTCGAGTCACGGATCACAATTAATTCCAAAAAGCTAAAAAAAATTAAAAGTACATTTGCATTATGGTATTCTTAATCCTACTAAAATAAGCCTTGTCTATTATGTAAATATAATAGTTTTGTTTTGTTTGGACCCTGATATTTTCTTACAGACTGATTTACTTAAAGCAGTGGTTCTCAAACTTTTCCAGCAGAAGGCCCCCGTGTTTAAGGTGAATCCTTCTGTGGTCCCCCAAAAGAAAACTCATGACGAAAACATTGTCAAATTTAAGATTTTACTTTTAAGAATTTTGTATTATACCAAAAACAAATTATACAATGCCGGATCAATTTTCTTCATAGCCTTATTTCTCTGATATTGCATATTAAAAAAGCATGTAATAAAATTATTTTTATCTGTCTATTTTTTAAATGCATCATATTTTACAAAGGACAATCCTGATTGCATACAGGTAAAGGTTTTAAAATAATTTCTATGCGCCCCCCCCCCAGCGCCATCTGGTGGGCCCCCAGTTTGAGAACCATTGACTTAAAGTTCCCAAATGGTAAACATTTGAACCCAGTGAATAAAAAGTTTAACATGTCTGCCCACAAACCCCTTTAACAAAGCAGCATTCTTATTACAATCCACGAGATACCTGCTATAACCGACCCAAAACTTGTTACAAGTTTTGTTTCTGTCTGCAGACAGAAATAACACAAAAACGATTCTCATAGCATGTCGCGCCAAAAAAAATGGCGCGTTGTAAAACGTCACCACGCAAGACTACATACGTCATTGTTTTATACACGTTTTCACATGTATCGTCGTGTGGTTTAAATAAGGCGTTTTGGCAATGTCACGTTATCTTTTATAATTTTGTTTAATTACCTGGGCATTATTATTTACGCTACTCTTTTCACTTTCATAGGTGTAAATTTACCTACCAGAAAACCGCTTTTCTGCTATTTATATTGTCTAAAATATTTAGTTGGTATATCTTTAGACACCACCCTTACTTTTAATTTATACACATAAACAGAAAATAAATTGTACAGTTCAATAACAATAAACCTTTATTATGTATTTTTTGACCCCGAATCTGATCGTAGTACAATTGTTGTACTTCCGCTAATAGCTGTCACTGTTTCCTAAAGTAACTTTACTATTGTCTGCTTACTTTAACTGGCTGTTAATGGTGAATCATAACTTATATTTAGATTTTTATTAATCCGAAAGTAACAGGTCGTGTAATCATTTAGGCAGAATGTCGGGCTGCATGGCGTTACAGACGCATGTTGCGTCGGTAATAGAGGCGTTAGTTCACGCTGCTGTCGCTGAAATGAGCAAAATCTTGAAAGAGGAAAAAAGCTTTCTTGCTAGCAGTTTTTCTAATGAGAATCATAATGAAAACGAGGAGCTACAATCAAAAATGAAGACGGAAAATGAGCGGAGAACGGTGATGTTATAAAACGATGTTGTTTATAGATCTGCGGCTTGTTAATCGTGACGCGTTTGTAATGCGTTCAAAGCGCTATAAGAGCGCTGGTCCGTATAGTATAAAGATCAGCGCGCTTTTTGCGCAGGTCTGAACCCTCCTTCAAAAATACCTTTGCAAAAAACAGTGTTTTTAAATACAGTTGAATGCATATATTGTTTTGTCATGAACATTAAAGTACCAAAGCATTACTATTATCATTTGGATATGGTTAAATTTTAAGGCAATGGTATTCTCTGAAGAAGTTGGAGTACCATGTTATATAATATGATAAATGTATGGTAATGATCCAGTAACCTGGTATGTTAAAGTACCATGGTATTGCCATAGTGCTTAACAAAGGTAATAGTGCAATGTGCCCAATGGTTGATATGCAGATTATATGTAATAATAATAATTCAGGAAAGCAAATTTTATGTACTTCTAATATTGTTTTACTGTAGTTATGATGGCTGATACATTGGTCTGTCACTAGTAATTTGTAATTATTCTTTCAGAAGCAGTTTGCATCAGTTATGGAAGTACTGGGCAACGAGGCTCTTGGGAAAATAGTTAAACTTGTTGATGAAACCACATTTCTGTTGGATCTGGAGTGCAAAACATTTTCAGGCAAGCGAGCAAAACAGCCCGGCTGTGTCTTGAACATTTTGTCTGTTGGAGGAATAGGTGAGTTAATCATACACTTTGTCATATATGTTCATTTCTGTCCAGAGGCTAATGTTTGTCCAGAGGCTAATTCTATTTTAAAAGATAGAATTGTTTTATACCAACCTATTTTCTTTGGAACATGTTAGAAGAGGAACATTCTTATGATGGAAGTGCAAGAAGTCTGGAGGCCAGAACAAGAAATGAGGTAGAATGACGGACAAAAATGTTATAAAAAATAGCCAACATGACTTGTTGTGTTGACATCTACTTAAAAGCTGTCATATCAAATATAATGTATTGATCATGTCAGTGGCATCAAATATCAGTGATTCTCAAACGTCATTGATGTCGCTATAATATATTTAAGAGCTTTAACGACGAGTCGTTCCTAATCTTGATGTGTAGCACGAGACTACTGTTACGTTTTTTTTGTCCTTTTCACTGCATTGAACAGGCTAATTTCCATACTTGATAGATAACTGTAGGTTAAAAACTACTTTATGCCCCCAGTCTGAAGAGGCCGTAGAAGATGGTCCAGAATCCCCTCTGACATTGGCGGTGACGATTAAAAATGAACTACAAAAAGTTGACCTGACATCCATAATCACTGGTATGCTAGTGGGATTCAGCAAATATTAAGCCTTATATATGACCCTTATTTATGCTGTTTAATTGCTCTTTCCAGGTCACCTAAACGCTACTTCAGAAGTTGAAGTAACATCTGCTTTTCAAGAAGGAAGTGAAGATCCTCAAGACGGCATTACTCTCTGTGGAATGAGATCCTTTATTTGTTCTGAGTGTGGCAAGAGTTTCTCTTCACAAAGCAATCTCAAAGCGCATCTGCGTATACACACTGGAGAAAAGCCCTTTGGTTGTGTCCTCTGTGGTAAGGCTTTTGCTCACAAACAAAGCCTGTCTGACCACCATCGGGTCCACTCAGGAGAAAAGCCATTTGTTTGTAAAGTATGCGGTAAATGTTTTGGGAAAGCTGCACACCTCAAAACCCACGAAATCATCCACACCGGCGAAAAACCGTTTAGCTGCAATGTCTGCGGAAAACGATTCAACATTGCTCAAAATCTTGCCAGGCACCAGCTCACCCATACTGGGGAAAAAGAGTTTAGATGTTCCACTTGTCAAAAGACTTTCACACGGGCCATAACACTAAAAACGCATCAACTTATTCACACAGGTCAGAAACCGTATTCCTGCGTATCGTGTGGGAAGGCATTCAGACATGCTGTAAACCTTAAAAATCATGAGCGCATCCACACAGACCAGCGGCCGTTCAGCTGCGATCTGTGTGGCAAGACCTTCCGACAGGCTGTTAATCTAAAGATCCACAAAAGGATCCACACGGGAGAGAAACCATTTAGCTGTAAGGAGTGCGGGAAAAGCTTTAGTCAGCAGAGTAGTCTCATTTCACACGGCCGCACACACTCGGGTGAGAAACCCTTTGGGTGCAGTTTCTGCGATAAGTGGTTCAACAATACTAACAGTCTCAAGCTACACCTGAGGATCCACACTGGTGAAAAGCCGTACAATTGTGAGTATTGTGGCAAGTGTTTCAGTCAAGGAAGCCACCTGCGCACTCACAAACGGCACGTGCACGGAGGGGGAAAGCAGTACATTTGTGATAAATGCGGAAAGAGATATGCCGATCCCCGCAACCTGAAGTTGCACAAGTGCATTTACGCCTAAACATCAACATTCTGTAGACCACGTTTGTTATATTGTAAAAGAGTTATTTTTAACCTTTTTTGAATGATTGATTGTTTTTTTGTTATTTGAGCTGCAGTGTTTCATAGTAGTTTTTTACTGATAATGTGAGCTAACACGAAGGAGCAGCTCTGATACTTTAAAGGCAAAGTAGTTGACATGTCATGGTCATACCTTTTTGAAATTATTATCACTGATGGCAGTATAGTTTGAATTATGTTTTGTTTATGTTCTTTTCTATTGAAATAAAGTTCATGTCTTGCATTGTAAATTAAAAACTAATTTAAAGCCAGTATGCACGAAAACTACAGCCAAAAAAACTTATAAAACAAAACAATTCTTTCTATATATATATATATATGTGTGTATTTATATGTATTTGCGGTTATATAAGCATAATGTTCAGACTATTTTTAAATTTAAAACTTAAAGGTAGGATTGGCAATTTCAGAGAGCTAGCTTTGAAATCATTTGAAAGCCCTCAGAGCAATCTCCAGACCCATGTCTCAAATGCCATCCTCCAATAGCGCTCAGAGGGATGCAAGACAGACAACATTTCCTTTGACATTTCCAAATGTTTCTGGAAAACAATGCCCTGCCTTTAGGGCATAAATCGACATAGCCTTCACGTGGGGGAATATTTGTAATCTTTTATTGTTTTTTGAATAATGTTGCAGAATTAATAAGTAATTATTTCAATACTTAAAATTAAATATTGAACTGTTATCACAGTTTTTACTTTATTACATTTAAAAAAAATGTAAACTGTTGTAATCCTTATAAAGCTGATATTTTATAGCCTATAACAATTTGTTTGTTGTTAATAAGACATACAAAAACGTAGTAAAAATTAAACAAAGACTTACTTAGTCAGAATTCTTAAAGTATTGAAAAACAGAACATTATATAATCTGTTAACAGAGATGGTAGGTGTGACACTAGGCAGAATGAACTTGTGGACGTGGGTATAGTGTGGTTGGGTGCAGGCCATGGGACATGCGCTGAGTGGTTTAGCACTGGGGCAGACTCCGTCTGCACCATCTCTCATGAGTATGTGTGGGTATAGGGGTGCAATCCTTTGACTTTTTTTCTTTCCCACCAGTGAAGCCACATTTTCAAGTACTACTTTTATTACTGTAGTGAAAAAGATCCTGTAACTAGACTCAAAATGTTATAGATGTTTGTAAGTCAAAAGCTACTGAGATGATAAAGACATCTGTTCCACACACGCACACACACACACACACACATATATATATATATATAGTGTGTGTGTGTGTGTCAGGCATTTAATCCTAATAAACAAATGCTAAAAAATTGAATTCAATTCGCTTCAGCAGTTTAATAAAATAAAGCACAAATTTTAGCATATGTGTATGCGTGTTGGTGAGAGAGACGCATGCGCACTTCATTAACACTTCCGGGTTTATTTGAAGTAAAAGCGTAAAAGGTGGCATTTCGCTTAAGAAGCGTCTCTTAAAGTTTTTGCCTGGGCAGTGAATAAAGGGTGCTACAGTTATAGTCATAAGAAGTTTACAGACAAAGGACGCAATGGCAGTCAATGCTGTCATGTCATGTCAATGAGACTTTCACTTGCTGTAATGGCCTGATGTTCTGTTGTGCCTTTTGATCCTGACTGACTGACAGCAGCATGACGCGCCCGATGCTTCTCGTGGCCGCGGTGTTTGTCGTGGCCGCTCCGGCGAGTGCCTCTCAGGGGGACAAAGAGCCCGTCTACCGCGACTGCATCAAACAGTGTGTCCGGACCAACTGCACAGGGGCCCGACTGCGCGGATTCCAGTCCACTCAGCCTCCATACATGGCCCTTACAGGTACTTTACTAACCCATTATAGTATTAGTAATAGTAACATATCATACTGTTTTTCGAACTGGATTTGTTATTTAACATGTATCGTGAAAAAAGAAAGAAATTTACATAAAATATTAAAAGTAATATTACCGTAATAAAAGTAATATTAATTGTATATATTAAAAATATATTACAATGTTGTACAAAATTATTTAATTGTTTTTATACTAACTAACTAGTAATCAGTAGTTCATGCATGTTTAAATATCAATACATACGAAAACATGTATGTTATGTAAACATGTGACATGTTTTTAAAGTACCTAGCCGACCAGCTTCTCAAGTTAAACGCTGTCTTGGCCAGGCTGGGAGACCAGCTAAACCAGCTTAAACCAACTAGTACTTCTAAACAAACTTATAGTTCAAACAGGATTTGGAAGGGTACTTAAATGTGTGATAAAACTTTATATCTGTAATATTGTACACTATAGACAGACGTTTGACACATCGACCCAAACTGTGAAATAACACAATTGCAAGTAAAGGAATTATGTTGGAGCCCAAAAATGTAAAAAAAAATGTCTAAAGTGTCTACACTTTTAACTAATAATACATAAAATACTCCTTTGATGAGCATTTATTAGTTTTGGTATATTTAGAAAAGAAGACTGCTCCTCCCTGTCTTGTTTTCCTTAAATTGTCCATATTAGATGTGTCATGTTCATCAGATTGAGAAATGATACCTGTCAGTAGGCAACTACAAACAGGTGTTGCAGTCTGCCTGTGCAGTTGCTTATTTAGTGCCTGTAATCTTGCAGGCTGGACATGTCGTGATGACTGCAAATATCAGTGCATGTGGACCACAGTGGGCCTGTATCAGGCAGAGGGTTACAGCGTGCCACAGTTTCACGGGAAGGTTAGTGTTTGAATTCTTAACTTAATTACTGTAGAAGTTCAATTTACTAAATAAATGCAAATGCACATTTATTGTTTCTTCTGTCTGTTATTTTGTGTAGTGGCCATTTGCCCGTTTCCTGTGTTTTGAGGAGCCTGCGTCTGCGCTGGCATCTCTGCTCAATGGTTTGGCATGTCTGCTGATGCTGCTAAGATACCGGAGTGCTGTCCCCTGCCAGAGCCCCATGTACCACACCATCACAGCCTTTTCATTGGTAAGATGACATCTGTTTTAGGGATGGGCATTTTTGTCAATCTTTCATTTAGATTTAACAATTGGTCTGAGAAACAAGTGCTCAAGTACTCAGAGGTGGGGCATGAGTGGTGGCGGAGCATGTGCATCTTGGCAGTAATAATTGTTTTTTATTAAAACACTAATACGAAAATGTATGTTAACGAAACTATGACAGGAAGATAACACTGCAAAACAAAACACTGCACCTTCTTTATCACGCATTCTATATGAGATTAATCCTAGATACACAATATAAACACAATATTACAACTTGCATCAGTCTGCATAAAATGCAACTTGAACTAAATTACATGCCAACCAGAAAGTGTAATTCCCGTTGTGCACATGGTTTTTCCTAACACTGCGCTGCAAAACATTTTTTGGCAGCTTTTGAGGTCATATTCACTGAGTTACTCTGGACTGCATGCCCTCACAACACTAACTAATCAGACCTCAAGAAATTGCTGCCATAACTCATTGGAAAATACATATATTTTTGACCCAAATGATCCGAAAACCCAAATGATCATTGTTTTACTGATTGATTGTCGCTGTTATGTCCAACTACTCAAACACTCGTGTACATCCCTAGTCCATCCATGAAACTTAGAAACCATTCCATTTGTTAAAAACATTTTTTTTTGATCAAACAACATTTGATTTTGTTTGCATTTTTTGATAGTCTACATTTTTGAGAAAGCAATGTATTGATTTAATTTATTGTTTTACTGGCAGATACATTGGTAAAAATATTTTACCCATTTTAATATTATGAAAAATTATAAAACTGGTTTCCGTGTTTCTCGGTCTCCTTCATATTTTGGCTGTTTTGCCTTTTCTTCTATTCCATGCAAACAAGTGCAAAAATGACCACAGTCCAGCCCTTGTGCTTTGTGTTGGCATGTTGTAAGGAATAAATGTCATAGCTAAATCCTTTCCTGAATGCAAATGGTAATTATATGGTCAGTTATTTAATATTTGACTGCTGTATGCCATGATTGACCAATTAAAACCAATAATTCTGGAGAGCTTTATAATTAGAAAAAGACAACAAATAGACAAATCATTTTGCATTGCCCATGTTCACTATACAACTTGGCCTGTGTAGTCTGAACAAATGACCAAGTAATTATGGCAGAGGACAGTACATTTCCCAAATTGCACTGAGTATTCTCTTCCACAATGAAATTTTGTTGGTCCAAAACACTGCTACACAACTGTATAGTAGACATTGAATATATTCTGTCTGGGCTGTGATTGTATTACATAATTAATGGAAGTAATAAATCATAACCATTAAGTAACCATAAAAACTAATTTTAACACTTCCTTATGATTTCTATCCTTACATGACACCTCTGGAATTTTGTTTTATTAGGGTCCTGATATGATCAGCCATGTTTTTTGGGGGAGTTGTGGCCTACTGGTTAGTGAGTTGGGCTTGTAATCAGAAGATTACTGGTTCAATACCAGCACTTGGGGGTTGCAACTGAAGTGCCCTTGAGCAAGGCACCTAACCCCCAATTGCTCCCCGGGGGCAGTAATGTGCTGCCCACTGCTCCGGGTGTGTGCGTGTTCACAACTTGCAGTGTGTGTTCACTCCTCACCAGTGATGGGTTAAATGCAGAGGTCACATTTCGGGTATCATCATATCAGACAAATAGGTCACTTTTACTTTTTCTGCAGGTCTCTCTGAATGCATGGTTCTGGTCTACAGTGTTCCACACCAGAGATACGTACCTAACAGAGGTAAATTTTATGAGATGATCCAAGAAAATGTTTTCTAGTAGAACAATCAGCACATCCTTAAAACAAGATAAATTATTCAAGGAGCAGGATGGTGTAAGACTTGTTTTATGGAATATATCTTACCGGCAAGTTCCTTTTTCTTGTTTCAAACCTAAACATCACTAAATTGAGCTAGATTTATGCTTAACATAAAAAGAAAATTTGTAAATTGAGTAAGACAAATATATCTTATAAAAACATTCGATATTAGCTAATTAATCAATCAAATAGATCAATTACAATAACATTAATAATAACATTAATAAGTCAATGAATTTAAAAAGAAGCTTTAGAAGTCAATATATATTTTTATTATTATATTGATTAATGCGTTCCTTATATAACACATTGCACTAAATTAACACTTTAGATTAACAGCCTTACTAAAATAAATGTATTGTAAAAGTAAATGTATCTTATGTTAAGTATGTTCACTTTTTTAAAATGGTAATCAGGACAAAAATACTGTTTAAGAAAATAGCTTTTTGCGGCCATGTAGCAGGGTTTTATTACCCTGTGGAACATTGATTTCATAGTTAGAAGGGTTAATAGATTTTCTGTCTGTATTTTATAGAAGATGGACTACTTCTGTGCATCAGCTGTCATTCTCTACTCCATCTACTTGTGCTGTGTCAGGTTTGTGACAAGCTCAGAATCTATATTGACCAGCTGAAGTGTGTTGATGAAGGTGATTTTAGGATTAAATTTGTGTCACAGGACGTTGGGTTTGAGGAGGCCTGTCATTTCCAGTATGGTGGGAGTTCTGCTTATTCTAACCTTTACGTCCCATGTCTCATATCTGACCTTCGTCAGTTTTGACTATGGCTATAACATGGCTGCCAATGCCTCTATAGGTAAGACACAGTGAACGCTACAGCACAATTGTTCACATGCCTGCAATGATAAGCATGTAAAAATGTACTAAGACGTGTACTTGGCTATGTGTAAGTTTATATGATAGAACTGTGGTCCTGCGAGGCACAACATTTCATTCCTCTGTATGTCTCTACATATAGTGGAGTGACAATAAAGCTGATTCAAGCACCTTTTTTCTGGGTCATAACTAGTTTGAAATGACAGTATAACATTTCTTAACACTTAAAATGTTTGAGTTGTGGTAACTGGGTCCACTTCTAAAACAACCTATAATATGTGTAAAGTGTCTATATAAGCATGTGTATATGAATGTTTTTTGACCAAGCTAACTCACCTAAACTTTTTCTGTTACTATTAATTTTTTTACATTGAACTGACCATGTAAAAATAAACCTGACCTGTAAATGTGGACAGGTTTGTTGTTTTGATTTGCATTTAAACTGAAATCAAATCAAATATGATTTTTGTTATATTTTTGAGCATTTTGTTGTATGTAAATATAGGGGGGTAAATACAAATTAACCTTCTAAGCTACTTTACCAAATATTTAAAACTTGTTAGCTATGTTGTGTTTTGCAGGCAATGGGAGCATGTATTTCTTGCCCTAAAATAGTTGTCTCATATGTATGTTTAGAGGTGTGTAAGGTGATTTATAGTCATTTATATCTATAAAATGAGATTTATATTTATATCTAATGATCTATAGTCATTGATTTATAGTCATTTAATGAAATATTTGTGTTGTTGACCCACACACCCTTATTCTGCCCAGCACTAGTTTAGAGTGAAAAGCACTAGATGATGTCAACCTTTTTTCAGCTTTCTTAGAGTTTCTCACCCCACCACCCTCCATCCTCTTCCCCTCTGCTTGTGTTATGCTCTTCTTTAGGCATGATAAACCTGATGTGGTGGCTGTGCTGGTGTTGGCAGAACCGGAAGATCTTGCCGTACTGGTGGAAGTGTGGTATGGTGGTGCTTTTGCTGCATGGTCTTGCCCTGCTTGAGCTGCTGGATTTTCCTCCACTCTACTGGGTTCTGGATGCTCATGCTGTCTGGCACCTCAGCACTGTGCCTGTCCACTTCCTCTTCTACAGGTGTGTTTGCTTGCCTGCCTCGTCTGAGCATGCTGCAATAAATGTGGTAAAAACATTGTAGACCTTTTTAGCAACATGATATGTTGCAATGTGGTCTGTAATGAAATAATATAAAATAACAGATTGAACTACTTGCCTGTTGTTTAAGAAACTCCATATGTCAGGCTTGAAGCAAGTTCTGCAATCAGGTACACAAACATCCATCAGTCAGAAATGCTTTGTCATGACATTTTATCATCCAAGTAAACTCCTCAAAAGGAAGATAAATTCTTTGGTTCTTTATTACTTTGTCTTATATGTTGTTATCGTTGTGATTAAAAATGTCAACCCTGTTACCATTATTAAGTAAACAATTGATAAGCATTTTCTTTTTCAAGAAAGGTTCTTGTATAATTTATATTTAATCTTGCATTAATTTAAAAATGCATTAAGCAATTTCTGAGAAACGCTGCTGATATTTGAAATCAGCACCCAAACACGCACACACATCACTTCATTGCTCCTCCCTTAGAATAAAACTGACAAACTGTGCAGTCTGGACTATTTACAAACACACACAATGTACATCTAGCAAATGTTTTCACCAGCATTTCTCATTAAATGCTTACTGTACCTTTAATAAACTGTCAACCCTGTTACCCTGAGGTGTTATTATATCCTTGCATTTATTAAAATGTATTAATTTAGCTTGTGATAACGTGGTGCAGTTAACACTTAAACTTATAATTTTCTGATTGATTGTTTAAAATCTCTCAAAAATCACAATTTCATAGAATTACCTTCCAGGAAACTAAAAATACATTAACCTGCAAAGTAAATGTTTGTAAATCATGCCGCTTTGTCTTCTTAGTTTTCTCATAGACGACAGCCTTCACCTTCTCAACACAGAGAAGCCTGGAGTGAAACTGGACTAGGAGGAGACAGTCTCAGAACCTCAACCCCTCCTCTGATATCCTTCCCATCAGGGCAAGTGGGAGCTGGACTGAGCCGGGCCTCAATCGCAGTGGCTCCCTGCATGTGTCCTGGGGTCAAAGTTTTGAATTCCTTCATTTTGTTGTGTTTACAGTTACTTTTGATCATGGAATTCTTAATTTTGCATTGTACAGAAAAGGTTGTCATTTGGTCCAAATTTAAGAATATGCCACTGTGTTGTAGTTAAAACTTGATTGATGTTTGCATTCACTAAGCTTTGCCTTCAGTAGAGTCAGTTATTAGAGTAAATGAGCATTTCTGCACACTTTTATTAACACAGTTCTCCTAAAACGATGCACAGATTAACACCATCATACAATGTTAAAATGTCCCTTTTGTATGCGTTTAGAGTTGAGTGCAAGATTTGAAAGGCCTGAAGAGTGGATATATTTCTGATATAGAGGTAGACTAACTTTTGGGTTTTAAACATTTGTTCATCATAAGTGTGCTGAACATCGGTACTAAGGAGGGGTTCTGATTGAGAGCAGTGTGCTCTGTTTCTGAGACACGTGTGGCAAATCCCTCACTACGTTGCAATACCTGTAGCTACCAGCAGAGAGCGCAGTGTTGAGTTAGAAGTAGAATCACTTCTTTGACGTTTTCAGCATTGACCTGTAAAAGAATTGGATGTGCTTGTTATTAATGCAGTGCATACCAATCTACCCAGCTATTTTAAAGAGAGGTTTTAAATGGTACCAGTTCATTTTCTGTGGTTATCACAATCTTAATTTTAGAAGTATGTTTTATTCTTGAATAAAATAGATGTTATAGTTTACTGATGATTTTCTTGCCGCATGGCATAAAATTACAAAAAGTTATGAAATGGACTTGGAATGTGTCATATGTCATATTGATCATATTGGTGTTCTTATAATTTTTGGAGCATGGTAGTATGGAAAAC
Source organism: Botia almorhae (assembly GCA_036877575.1). NCBI lineage: Eukaryota > Metazoa > Chordata > Actinopteri > Cypriniformes > Botiidae > Botia > Botia almorhae. The sequence continues at coordinate 23,324 of JAZGTJ010004025.1, forward strand.
AGCTATGTGAACATTCTACTAAACACCTGTATTAGTTATACAGGGTTGGAAGGAAATAAGGATGAGTAAATAATGACATCATTTTCATTTTTGGCTAAGCTATTTTTAAGGTTAATATGTCTACTGCCATCCACCACAGAGCTAGTTGTTGTCCTCTGAATACAAAAGGCTGGTTTAATCCTTATTTACTAGAGAAGTGAATGACATAAAACAGCAAAAAGAGATTTGTTTGGGAGCATGTTTTGTGCCATATATATATATATATGATCACTTTGTGCTTTATTTTGTTGACATTTTAATTTAGATATTCTGATTATTTGAGTGTTCGGATTATTTGTGGGGGCTTTATTTTCACCAAGAATGCCTTGATGCAATAAAACAATTTACATAGATTAGAGTTTGTTTTCCACAGAACGCAATGGAAAAGGGATAAAGGACTTGGAAAGTGTGTGTTTAGCTGCCGTGCAATTTGATCTTGTAGTGCATCAGTGGGAGACACATTTAAGCTTACAGAGTTTGTTACCTTAACAGTGTTGTGTGTTGTGTAACTTCATGCCTTGCATTTTTTCATTTTAAATCGTGTTCATATGAGGCAGCCTGCATTGTTTGTGTTCATGTGCAAGCCAGTGATACAGATTAATGAGAAATAGAGCTACTTTCAACAGAGCCTTCCATACACCAATTGCAAACTGTTTCTCCACTTTTCTGCTTCATTTATCAGTGAATACGCATCTTTGTGGATTCTACAGTTGTCACCAAAACCATAAACATTGACTGCCTTATATGCCTTTGTTTCAAATAATCACATGTGCACTGTGTGTGTGTTTTAGAAAAAGAGTACAGGCATATATATTTATGGGGGGTAAATATAGCATTTAGAAAAGCTAAAAGCGGTAAAGGGGGGAAGGGAAAATCAAGGGTGTCTGAAACAGTGATGGTGGGGCCGATGACCGTGCTCAACAATACATCTCATCTATCCTTTGAGATTCATAACGTATAGAAAGGATACAATATTTCTACAACTAAGAGGGAGTTTGACTGCTAACTACTGCTACAGTTTAACCTTCTTAATTTACAAGTCTTCTGGGTTAAATATGATTTACTCTTAAGCCCTGTTACAAGTATCTGCAACATACTGTCAGTTGCCGTAGACAATCATTTTTACTTGTCCCACAGTTTGTAATACAAAGCGAGAAACAAATGCACTGACAGAAATCCATGTATAGTGGGATGATATTGGGTATGTTGTAAACATTTAAGTCTATGGGTATTGTAACTTTCAACATGTTTTTTCCATACAAATTGAGGGATGAGTCAAAATTATTGTTGGTAATATGTTTGTAATTGACAACTAACATGCCACAGATGCTGTATAATTGCTTAGTTTATAATGTTACTGACCCAAAATATTCTTTTAAATGAGATGGCCACATTCAAACAAGATATGTCATGACATTGTCGAATATCAAAACTGATATTTACATAATTTTTCTGTTATGTAAAATGTTCTGTTTTCCCTTGTGTCACATTGTACTGTGTGTATTTTGCACCACTGTTAGTGGCACCAAACCAAATTGCAATCTGTTTTTTTCAACAATCCAACTTTGGTTGGACATGAAAACATTGGTTTGACCAATGGCATGAGTTTGTGGTGGGACTGATCTGAGTGTTAGAAACCAATTGTTTGGTCATTGTTTGGTGCCACTTGGGGCGTACAAATTACACACTTGTTTGTAAAGAAAAATATAAAAAAAATATTGTTTTTATGTTGTCTTGTCTGAGAATCCAAAACGTTCCATTTGGTTGGTTGTACTGTAAAATAATCTGCATGCTAAATGTAAATTTCCTTTTCCTATGAAAGTAAAAAAAAACAAGAGACATTGAGAGGGATTTGCTGTGTGGCTGTACTGGTAATTGGTTGTTTTCTAAAAAACATTTATTAGTATTGTTTTTATTGACACTATTGTCTGTATGTAATGTTTCATTAGGCCAAACACCAGAGGTGGCTTCTGGCTAATCTCTCCCTCTTTTTCACTGGCCTGTTTGACTGCAGCCAATCCAAAGCTGTCCTCAACATGGATATGCTCTGTATTTCTTCTATACTCTTTCGCTGTAGTTCAGTTTTTTTATTTTGATATTGTATTGCATCTTTCTTCAGCAATTGTCTAAAGAAACCTTAAGACAATTGTTCTCTATTAATCTTTTAGTTTCTTTTATCCTATAGTATTGGACAATTTCATCCTTTCAGAATAAATGAAGTTAGAAGTTGTTTAAATTATGCCTGATTGTGAAAAGTGCATTTATGGTGCCAGCAGCTGATAACTTTGTGTGATGCTGCATTCACACAGATAGGTGTCAACTATAAGTATAAGATGACTGCTATATCTGCCACAGCAACAAAATTCACCTTTAAACCTTTCACTGATTTGGGATTTAAAGATGAAATATGTCAGCATCACTTAAGAATATTACAAATGAAAATTTCCATTTTGCATTTTAAGACAATTGTATGTAAAAATGTATTAACTCCAGATTCATTAATAAGAGTTAAGAGAAAAATCATGGATGACATTACTTATAGATTATTCTTAACACTGAAGAATAATCTGGAATTTAACACTTATACTGCCCAATAGCACAATTAAACGTTCCATCAATATGCAAACAGTTCAGACAGATGATGCTCTCAGGTTACAGCACTGGGTTTATAATCCAGATGTCACTAGGGTGATTGCCAGTAGATAACTTGACATCCAGCTTTATCCTGTCACGAACCAAAAGGAGCACAAGAACCCAGTTGCAAATAATGAACAGTTTATTGAATATTCAGATGATCAGAGAGCACAGTCCAGCAAGACAAACAATCTCCGCGTCCACAGCAAGGAGCCACCAGCCAGAATAAGGTCGAGATCGTGATTACCGCCTCAGCACACCACCAGTCCGGGAAGGTCGAGTCGTTCTCAGCGTTGATGGATTTCGAGATCTCCGTTGGGTAAGTAACCGCACCAGTTCGTAGATCTTAGAAACAGAGTGAACAGTTAGATGGCCCTCACACATCTCAATAGCTGCAGATAAAATGAACTGTGTGATGTCTTATTTTGTGCTATGAAACGAGCTACCCAAAATTATTATGTGGTTTCTGTAAGAATTGAAAATGTAGTCTTGTGTTTGTCGCATCACCTTTCATGCACATTGATTTATTTGCATGTTTTTTATTTTAAGTTTCTTAAGCTTAGAATGCCTTTGGACCTTTTGTTTCTGCTTTCAATACATGCCAATATGCTTTCATCATATTTTTGATGATAATTTTAACATACTTTTGACCTCACTTGTTCATGTACTTGTTCTTGGTTTTAGACATGCATCCATTTTTGACACTGGTTTTGTTAACCAGCAATAAGAATGCTAAAAGACTCTTGCGACTAAATTTAAAAAGATGTAAATTGAATATGTTATATAAATAACAATGATTTTTATCATTTTGCAAAATGACTATTGCTTATTTCTTATTCATCAGCCTATGCTATTTCGTTTTGGACTGCTAAAAAGTTTTAGATTTTTATGGTCACCTTTTTACTGGACACATATCAGGAACCCCAGTTTGAAAATCAGCGCATCTTGTAAAAAGAATTATTAAAAATTATTTTAAAATCTACTATTCTCTGTAGAGCTTATGTGGGGGCTGCCTGTCGAAAGGACACAAACCTGTTATTCGTGGCAGCAGCACAACTCTTATTGCTCACAAGATTAAGGCCACAGTTATTGGTCCAACATTCAGGGCCTGGTGTTAGTGCTTGTGCAACACTGTGGGACGGGAAAATAATGGGGAGATGGGGCTAAATTCTCACCCCAGTGTGAGCCTCAGACTGCCTGTCCTTGGTATTCTGCCTCCTTTTTCCTGGTGTCTTGCCGCTTCTGCACTCTACTCTGTGAGGCGGGAGGAGCATGGGTAGCGCCGCTGTGCTTCTGGCCCCACCTTCAGTCCTTGGACCATGACGGGCCAGGTATAGAAGCATTGGATAAGGATTTGGCGATTCTGTGGGATGTACTTCTCAAAGGCCTGAGACTGCACCCTTGCCACTCTAAACTTTATTACCACCATATGTACAGATGTGACAATAAACTTGGCACATTGAGGAGAAACCTCTTTTCATTCATCTTGATATCAGCCAAGCTCATCCCTAGATGTCTCCATGGCCATCATCACTATCTAGAACATTCTACGGCAGTGGCAAGGAGAACCAAATTGAGAACCAAATTTGTGGAGCGGTTCCACCCCCCGCCACCATGCCTGGGGAAAACCCCTCACTCTAGTTTAAATCCATTAACCTGGTATACCTGAAACGCTGCCGCATATGCCCTGCCATTTAGATGCAATGTGGCCCAAACAATATGAATTTTTCCATGATCGGTCCACCTCAGCGTGAAGATGAGGGAAGAAGGGCACGTTTGTGGGTAGTGTGTGCCCATGACAAGCCAGGAACGGCTGGTTGAGCCGGCTACAAGCGATTGCTGGCTTATTGTGCTGTCAAGCAACTTGCCAACGCTCAACAGGCAGGCTGGAAAGGCTCATCATGACCTGCTCATTCATGGCTCATCACATCCTGTTTTTTCTGGCTCACTGGTAGCAAGAGGCTCTCAAGAGATCAGAGGACATCGATAAGTGCTCCCCCTGATCCAGCAGGTCAAGGCCCTCCCTCCGCAGCGGAACAAGAAAAAACATGCCTTTCTAAAGCTCCTCAGCAAAGTCCTCCTGTGAACCTCACAAAGCAAGCTTCCACCAAGCCCTGACCCACAGGGTGTTCGTACAGGCTTTCCTGACAGACAGACAGACATGCGAAAGCAAAGCTTCTTCAGTAAGAACCCCTTACAGTGCATGTACTCAGACCACTTGAGATACGAGTGTGCATATTCCTCACGAAAGCAAATAAGACACAGGTTATGTTTGTCCTCAGGTGACAGAAACGTCTGATATTGAGACAAACACTTCTTTGCAACTGGCTTTATGATACACAAGACAGACAAACAGCTCCCGAAGACAAAAAAGCTGATGACATGCTCTACAGGTGCCCTATTATTGTCACTGGGGCATCTGATGCGCATTGTGCACTGCCATGGGCCAATGATTGCCATGATTAGACATGAGATTTAGACATTCTCCATAGCGTCATACACAATGTCAGAGTTCGCTTAAAAATAGTATAGTATACAATGCACTGTTGTCTATGGAAAAAGACAACGTAATTAAACAAAATGTAAAATCATATGCTGTAGATTATAGATTATAGTTGTGACCAATCAATGCATTTCTCACAGGTCAGTGCGGGAGTTTGTTGATGCATTGAATTGCATTGCATGTCTTGCCACCCAGAGTGTCGACCAGTCAATGGCTCTGCCTCCTGTACAGGCCCAGTAAGATAATAATGCAGAACATATCTTTGGGGTAGTTCATATGACTTATATTCTATATTCCAAATTTTTTAAAGCATTATGATCATTTTGTGTGAGGAACTGATATTTAAAGGTGTATTAAGCGATTTCTGAGAGACACTGTAGATATTTGAAATTGACACAAGCAAACGCACCCTTAATTTCATTGCTCCACACTTAAAATAATACAGCAACACAGGCAACAACTAACAGCTGGCACATATGTCCACTATTGCTGAATATAATTACATGGATGCACACATTTTGGTCTGTTTCTCACATAAAGCTTTCCTATTACTTTAGAACATTTGGAACACTTGAATCATATAGACTGTATTACTGATACTTTCATGCTCTTGTGGGTCATTTTTAAAGTTTGGACATTCTTCCAAACCTCTCTTTTCATGTTCATGTTTGGGTGTTGTATCACTTTACAAACTCCATTAACAATTTGGACAAGTGACCTAAGCAGTTCTCATAGTAGTTTATATTTACGGTAAAGTGTGAACTTGTGTGTGTGTTGTGTTCAGGGTGCAGGTCAGTGTAAGGAGTGTGTGCACTTCCAAGATGGAGATGTATGTGTTGAGCGCTGTCCCAGTGGGTTGAAGGAGGACCAGCACACAGTATGGAAATACTTCAATGCCACGGGACACTGTCTTACCTGCGAAACCAACTGCACTGTCTCGTGAGTCACTCTCTGCATCATTCCCATCTCAGCTCATGTACATTCACTTATCAATTTATTTCCTGTTTTATGTTTCAGGTGCCCACTGGATGATCGGGGGTGCCCCATTCAACAAAAACCTGGGTAAGGAGAGTATTACAGGCATAATATCAGAATCAGAATCAGAATTCGCTTTATTCGCCAAGTGTGCGCAAACACACAAGGAATTTGTTGTGGTTTTTTTAAGGTGCTCCTGGTGCATACATACATACATACATACATACATACAACAAAAAAATAATGTATGAAACTTGAACAGATGATTTATGTACAGGTTTGTGCATTATTTTCTCTATATACAGCTATATAAATAAGAGATGTGCAAGAGATGTGCATAAGAGATGTGCATGAGTATGTAATACTTACATTCATTAATAGCGTTTAAGACAAGCATCACTTACTATTGCTTACGTCAGCTTAAAGATTTGAACAAACTGCTAAATCTATATATTAAACTTGGTTAAAGTGTTTGCGTTACAGGCATTTTTGTACTTTTGTAAACAGACTCTTACACTTTTCTACAATAAACTGGGCAAAAATCCAATTTGCTTTTATTAAAGTGGGACTCAAATTATCTAGGGACTTGGTGATGGGCTTTCTTAATGTAGACCAGTATTCAACCTGTTAAACCTCAGCATCCACTTAGCAGCATGCATAAAAACCGCCAGCAACCACCCTCAATAGCCTAGCACCCTAGGATTGCACAATAAATCACCACTTGCACCACTTTCTTGTGATATGTCTTGCTAAAAAATGCTGAAAACCCTGCAGGCCTGGAACAACAATTGTGATCATGATTGGTGGATTGGTTCTCTTCCTAATCCTTTTGACACTTCTGGTGTTTTACCTGCACCGACAGAAACAACAGAAAAGAAAAGAAACCATGTGGAGAATTCTACAGGAGCATGTGGTGAGATTTCTGCTCTTTATTCTAAATCTGTTTTGGGGGGGGTCATCTCATGAGAAATTACAATTTCCTAGGGCTTTTGAAGTAACCCATTAAGTAACTGATCATCACTCTACTGTACATAGGCAATTACTCTGCAAGCTACACAATTAGCAGTTTAATTCACAAGACAGAAGACTCATCTGCCAATTGATTTTAATAGCATTTGATGATAACGTTGCAATGATAATAACACAATACTCTAATGAGCATAAAATGTATAGCATAGACAAATGCTGGGTCAATGTTTAGGTTAAACTAATTTAGTCAATAATTTTTAGTATCTAATGTATTACAAACATATTTATGGACAGTTTGTCCAAAGTAAACTATTTTAGAAAGCAACGTACACCAGAAAATAAAAAACCTCTTGAAGAGCAAGAAGTCTGAAAATCTGCCACACCTTATCCTCTTCTCAACCTCTTTAAATGTAGTGAATCAGCTGGTATATAAACTGTTCTAAAATTTCTTTCATGTCCAGATAAAGTATGTTTGATGTTTAACTACATCACTGGTTATTGTACTCCTGTGGCTTCTAAATTTTACCTATAGCTGGTGGAGCCACTAACGCCAAGTGGAGCGATGCCCAACCAGGCCCAGATGCGAATTCTTAAAGAGACTGAGCTGAAAAAACTTGGAGTGCTGGGATCTGGAGCTTTTGGAACAGTCTATAAGGTTATACACTGCACACACTGTTAGAATTCCCATTCATCTTAATAGTAGTTGCTTATCTGTTCATAGCCCCCTGTAAGTACAAGATTTTGTATTCCTGTAGTTCAAATGGTAAAGTTTCTGTAGCTTAGTTACACTATACTGGCATCTTTGCTAATGGGCACGCCGTTCGACACAAATTTTAAAATGTTTACAGCCTAACAGGAAAATGTAAAGCCTTCCACTAGCAACTATCCTGAGCTGTGACATTGAAGTAAACAGGAAAATGTTTTTTACACTTTAATGAGCTCCAAAACATTGGCACAAGCAAAAACATTGATCATGCAGATAAAGTTTTTTTGAAGCATTTGACAATACATAAATGTTATTACATTGCATTTGTGCATATGCCTTTATCAACTTACAGTATATGTAACTTACAGTACATTAAGACTTCCCTGGGAATTGAACGCAGCAACAACCTTGGCATGGTTCTCGCCATGTCTGTTAGTTAGTAATCATGCATGTCTCTCTAATAAGTTAACTGAGAGAGTGTCTGTGCTGTATCTAATACTTCTTTGGATAAACACTGTAGTCAAAAGACACTATGTTCTGTAGTCTGGGTATTCTACAGCCTCATTCAACACTGCCTTTCCTAATGTTTGGAGCATGAGGAGAACTCATAGGAGCATGTTCAGAAATAGTCATTGATATTAATGATGTATTAGACACTTAAAAAGCAGTCATTATTATGTTTTAAATGACATTACATCGCTATTAGTATTGCTTAACGGAATTTAAACAAACCTGTAACCTAAGCATTAAACTTCACTCAACCTGTCCAGCACAATGATTGCTTAAGTCAAGCCATGCCACTTTCTAAGCAATCAGACAATCAGTGTTTTCATATTCTATTGCATTATATTTATACCTATTCATAGTTATATTCCAACCACTAGATACACTTTTTGACTTTTTACTCTCTCTTATTTTACCTCTTGACCTTTTACAGATAAACCCTGAGAAATACAGTTGAAGACATTATTATTTAAAAGCATTTTTTTTTAGATTTTAAGCCATTTTTAAGCCAACTGCTTTAATTGAGATAAACCATTCATGCAGAGTTCCTCTCATCTCAACAGGGTATCTGGGCTCCTGATGGGGAGAATGTGAGGATCCCTGTGGCCATTAAAGTTTTGCGTGAGAACACCTCTCCCAAAGCCAATAAAGAAATCTTGGACGTGAGTGTTTCTCTATTTCTCTCAATGGACTACTTGCACGCAGACCCGTGACGTAGTTCCGCCTTGAAGTAATAGGGCTCGCTAAGTTACGGTTTATCGGCCATTGCTTAGGAGTTTGGAGAAAATGTTCAGAAAAAAGTGTGTTTATAGATTTCAGAGACAGCAGAAGGTATACAACGTACACTGTTGTGTTCCGCTGTGTACATCTTCTGCGAAGTTCAACGGGACTTTAAGTTCTCAGTTTTCCTTCAGATGTGGACCTTAGAAAACGGTGGC
>JAZGTJ010004026.1:0-32588 GCA_036877575.1 Botia almorhae
ACACACACACACACACTGCAGCTCAGTCCTCCAGATAACTGTTGCTGTAGCTCAGGGTTGTACGTACAGTATAACACACACTGTTTCACACACACACACACACTGCAGCTCAGTCCTGCAGATAACTGTTGCTGTAGCTCAGGGCTGTACGTACAGTATAACACACACTGTTTCTCACACACACACACACACACACACACACACAAACAGCTGTCCTCCAGATAACTGTTGCTGTAGCTCAGGGCTGTACGTACAGTATAACACACACTGTTTCTCACACACACACACACACAAACAGCTCAGTCCTGCAGATAACTGTTGCTGTAGCTCAGGGCTGTACGTACAGTATAACACACACTGTTTCTCACACACACACACACACACTGCAGCTCAGTCCTCCAGATAACTGTTGCTGTAGCTCAGGGCTGTACGTACAGTATAACACACACTGTTTCTCACACACACACACACACACACACACACACACAAACAGCTGTCCTCCAGATAACTGTTGCTGTAGCTCAGGGTTGTACGTACAGTATAACACACACTGTTCCACACACACACACACACACACTCACACACACACACTGCAGCTCAGTCCTGCAGATAACTGTTGCTGTAGCTCAGGGCTGTACGTACAGTATAACACACACTGTTTCACACACACTCAGCTCAGTCAGATCTCTGGTTCAAAGATCAATCTGAAATTTTCCTTTTTTGCCAAGTATCAAATCAAACTAGATGTGTTTCTTGCACAGCAGCAAAAATACAAAAATGCCTCGTATAAATGACACCTACAACTGCACTGTACATGGGTACAAACAAGCCAATCATAATTCAGTATGCATGTAAAACTGCAGTGATCTCTGAATTAATATCAGTTCAGTACTGACACACAAACAGTCTGATCAAAGAGCACTGATCACTTCACAACAGAAACTATGAGCTTCTGCTTTGAGCACAAAGAGCACTGAGCATCTACACATGGAGACCTCTTAAGAGCTCTCTCTCAAACTACCTCTGCTTTATCTTCTCACATCATTGTTCTTAGAAAACACTTGATTCATTCGGAACAACTTCTTTCTGTCGGAACCACACAGCTGTTACAAGCAGAGCAGCAGCAGGTTGTGTAAGTTTGAACAAGGCTGCAGTGGAGGTTCAGAAAGCAGACAGATCCTCCCAACAGAGACTGCAGTGGATCTGAAATCTGTAGTTTGACTTTACCAAACAAGAGCCACTGACACACACACACACACACACACACACACACACACACACACACATCAAGAATGCCTCTATCTGCCCCCAGAGTTTGTGCCTAGCAACATCTGTTATTTATTTCACTAACAGTGAGGTAAAGGTGTGAACATTCTTGATGTTAAAACAGTTCCCCAGCTGGTCTGACCTTCAGTATGAACACTATTCAAATATTCCTCTGCTTGTTCCCAGTCATCACAGTCTAACACAGCACCATAAACTGAACCAACAGTGGCAAACTAATATTAGTCATAATGTTTCCAAAAAACAGCATTTGGCTTCAAAGTGAGTGAAAACTTGCCCTTGTTTTCCTCTCTTCCTGGGACTGAAGAGGGAATACCCCGGCCGTGTTTGTCTGCAGGTAATGGATCTGCCCTCTCTCCTGGACATGCCTGCAGGGAATCACTGCCTTACACTACAACAACACAAGCAACTAAAACCAACATCTTATTGATCAGCCTAAAGCCATCTGAAACTCAGAGCTGAATAAAATACTCCTGTTAATAAACGGCAGCTTCATGAAATGATCTCATGTTTATATGCTATTCTTTTAGTCGTGACAGCACTTCTGTGTGTCAGTGTGAAGGTGAAACCTCATCACATTTTACTCACATTTATAGAGAATATAAACAGGAACACAAACCTCACACTGGACAACTACAATCACGGACTAGAACATTGAAATATGTCGCGGGTTCAAACCCTGTCAATGCACAATACTCCGAGCAGACGCAGACTGGAGGTTCATCAATTCCCACGCATGCACGTAAACGCGTATTGCACTACATCTCCACATCTCCACTGCTATACGTGCACTGAAATCAACGTGCGCGTCCCTAAAGCAGATTACACACACAGATCCGCGTCCCGTGACCCTTACCGTTCTGTGATGATACATAATGAAGCATTACGTTTCCGAGAACCACCGCCAGCATCGCCGAGACGGACAGCATCCTGGACGATGAGACACGGCACGCGGCGACCCGAAGCTGGGGAGCGAGAGCAGCTTTAGCCGCAGTGGATGGCGGAGAAGAGCGGAGAGAACGCGAGAAACGCTGCATACGCTGCGCGGCGCTGCTGGATCATGGGGATGGATGGAGGATGCTGATGGTGGCCGGGCGCTCAGGGATGCGGATTCTGTTGCTGGGCCATCACAGAGTCCGTCATCGCGGAGAACCTTCAGCGATCGGTGAGCGCATCATCAGCTGTCGGTGCGCGCTCCCGCTGCAGGCATCTCAGGCGCGTCAGTCCTGCGCAAAGACGACGCAGAACTGGTTCAATTCACTCATCTAAATTAAATCGTGCTTCTTTACTCTGCGGGTCATCTTTCTGTTGAGTAGTAATAAATTAACCCCTTATTCTCCATTTAATGTATTTGAACATGTTCCTCTGATCTAATCAATGCTCAATTCACAGATAGCACTGTCGCTTTAAATTTGTTTTACCACTGATTTGACACGTACGTTTCACAAATATGAAAACAATCTAAATAAACAATTGGCAGAAGTTCATTTTAACACCAGTCAAAATTGTTTGAAGTTCCCATATAAGTGGCTAAAGTCATTAAATAGTTTTAAATGAAAGTTTTAAATAGAAATTACGTTATTTAGGGTGAAATGTCTCGTGAGTCTTTGAACAGTTTGTGGGTTGCTTTAAATACATTCGTAGTTTTAATATTATGTGCAGTAATGTGGTTTTATATATTGTATGTTTTGATTTATTGTTAAAATAATATATTCATAAACACAGATTTCCATCAGCTATACAAAAGATTAAGATCTGCATGAAGGATTTTGCCATAGCAAACAGATGAACAGATGAACAGAACAGTATTGTGACCTCTGCATCCACCCGCTTATACTCGCAGAGCGCCACCTGACGGACACATATAGAAGCACATCACCATACACTTACGACACCGTCTGAGTTACTGTAAGTTTTAAAGTTCATATTCCTCTGACTCTGTTACAGTGAAATATGAGTGAAATTACGGCATTTCATAAAATTTAAAAAACATCGACATCGAGTCCATGTTTTTTTGTAATTTGTCAATTAACCGTGTTTTATCCGCTACAACGATTTCAAAGTTCACTGTTCAGTGAAATCGTATCATTCAGCGCCAAGCATATATCAACTATAAACGCCATACAGTATATCTGAAACATATATATACAGAAGGGCAGGTGCTTGACTTCTTTAATTCAGTCTTGTTCAACACAACACTTCAGAAAGATACTATAGTTACTCTTAAGAGTTATGATTACATCTTGATCCCTAGTGACACAAAGCAGACAGGCCTAAACACACACACACACACACACACACACACACACACACACACACACACTCTCTCTCTCAACACTCAAGCACACTGGAGTCACATGGGAGGCATTTCTGATCATTGCTGTTCCATCAATATTCATTTACAGGAATAACGGTTCTTATTTTCTTACAAGGATCTGTAACTATTGTCATGTTCCTCTTAAACACACAAATGAAGGATAACAGCTCCTCAGTAACTCACAGTAAAATATAACAGAACGTAACATCACTTGCTGCGAATGTGTGAGTACTGTGCAAAAACAACCAGAAACACAGACAGAGTAACGACACAAAAACACACACATGAGCCCCTCTTTAAATGTGCAGGAAGCCTTGAGTTTGTTCTATTGGTGGATGAGAGAGTGCAGTGGGAGGAGCTTAATCACACCTTTCAGTGAATGTTAGTAACATGTCTGTGGATGAACATGATGCACACACATGAACTGAAGAACGAGCAGCAGAAGGTGATGGTGAAGCTGCTCCACTGGCCCATCTTTTGCTCTGCTCTGGAGGAATCTCTGGAGGAGTGTTGTGATGTTTACTGCACTGGAACAACACGCATGGTGTTGGTGTAACCAGAACCCGGACGCCAGCCGGTCAGAACAATGACCACATCACCAGGCTTAAAGAATCCACGAGCTTTACCTGAGAGAAGCAGAGGAGGAGAGGGTGAAATGCAGCTCTGTCCAAGCTAAAATATTACACTTTCCATTCAACTACTCACTGTTTAGTACGATGAACATTCAGATTAAAAACTACATATGATGTTTTTCACTCTGAGCTGGCAGTTAGGAATTTAAACCATTCATTTTAACATTGACATTTAGAGCTCCACTGATACGCTAACAACTGATGAAGTTAAACCAGATCTGATTTCAGAGCTTAAGGTGTATAACACCCAGTCAGAAAGATCAGATTTAAAACTCAAGTGTTAACCAAATACAGTGTGAACAAAGCGTTAGTGACATCAGATCTAAAAACATGTTTCTCTCTCTTTCTCTTACCGACTTCCATGGCGAAGTTGACCCGCAGGTCCACGTCCTCGGCCCACACGTCATGAGCTGGGCTGTTGCAGAAGATGGGGAAGATAGCACGATACAGGTGAGCCTGCCGGGCCGTCTGCTCATTACGGGTCACAGCCATGATGGGGGCACGGGGCCGGTAGCGGGAGATCAGGTGAGCAGACCTGTGCAATTACAGGAGGAGTGTAAATAATTGCCATACAAACAAGCTGTGGTGAAGAATTTACTTTAGAGAGTTTCCAGAAGATACTGTTTATTTGAAGAATAGAAACTACAAACCAGTCTTCTACAACAAAAACCAAACCCAGCTAGAACTACACAGAGAAATCATGTGACCAATCAAATCATTAACACAGCTGAAGTGATACATCTGTCTATACTGTCAGCTTGCACACACTCACTCAGGGGAAGAGCGGCACAGAAACAAACCTCAAAGGCAGGGCAGCTAAATCTTTCCTGAAACATGTTTTGTTATGCTGCTTAAAGTCTCTTCTCATCCTGATATCAATCACTAAGTAAACTGCTCTAAATATATTTATATAAATAAATATCTTCTGTGGAAGGAGCAGCACCATAAAATGTTCATCCAATCATTGCATTCAATGTGAATGTTCTACTGGTCTGTTAAACTGTGTATGTGTTCATGTGTTGGAGGAGGTGTGGCTTTGTAGAGCTCTGAAAATAAGGCGGGAACTTATGCTTTGCTATTGTTAGCCTTTTTAAAATGGCCTACCCTACCTTTAACTCACATTCCCAGATATCAACACGTTAAACTGGTTCCTGTGACAGCTCTGCTCCGCCTCCCTCAGGCCCCTCCACTCTTACCTGCCAGTTTTGGTGAGCACAATAATGGCGCTGGCACAGCATTTGAAGGAGGCCTCGACTGCACCCACGGCAACAGCGTCTGAGGGGTCACGAGTCAGAATGGTGGAGCGCCTCAGCTCCTCAAACAGCTGTCTGTGAAACATGGCCGCCTCTGCCTCACGGGCAATCTGACAGGGTAACAGAGACAGACTCAAACAGTCATGCCATCAACCACACTCATATGGAGAGAGAATAATGTAGAGACATGGGACAGAATGTTAACATCAGCCCCGCCTCTTTTAAACAGGCCATTTAAAATCAGCTTTTGGTTGGGAATGTATAAACAGAATATATATATACAAAATCCCTTCGGCTGAATATTAAGAAACCCTAACCTGAATATATATGATTATATATGTTATATACATGCTTATATATGGAGTTCTCTTACAGGTGGACACCATAAACATTAGTGTGCCATGTCTCTTTGGCTCTCTCTCTCATCTTCTGTCCCTACTCTCTCTCTGCTTTAGCATTCTGCAGTCTTCCACATCATCTCCATTCTGCGAGTGAGGACTACAAACGCAGAGGCCAGGATTTTAAAGGAGGCCTCCACAGGGCTGATGGCGATGGCCTCGGCAGGGTCGCTCGAGTGGGTCCTCAAACACCTGACGGTGGAACATGGCGCCTCTGCCTCACGAGCAATCTAACACAGTCAGCATACCATACACCCACAAAGACGAGCGAAAGATGAAGAGAATGAAAGGATGAAGAGAATCAGCAGAAGTGTGGAAGGTGAGGAGAGATTCAGTGTGAAATTACGTGAGAGGAAAGAGAGAAAACAAGGAACAACAGAGATGAAATGAATGTAGTTAGTTAAAAGAAAACGTTAGTGTAGAAAACAAAATAAAAGTTAAAAACACATCCAGTGTTTCTTACAGTCAAATGCAAATTATTATCAATTACAGCGAAATACGGCAAGATAATTTAATTATATCCTGAGCATCCCCATATAATCATAATTATAAATGTAAGATTTAAACTGAAATCTGCTGCGTTCAGGGATAGTCTGTATGACCAAAATATACAGAATAACAGCACACAGCATCTCCACTGACTGACAGATTTCTAAATGTAATCATACTGTCCAGCCCTAACCTGTGATGTCATCAGACCTGAATGAGCACATCACACAAACTGGAAGGAGAGAATGACTGGAGGTGGAACATGCTAGTGGAACGGACTGAATGACTAGAGCTGCTATGAGCTTAAATCTGCTTCATCAAGGAGAGTTTAAAAGCAGCTCATCTGTGTGTTGAAGGGGCACACATGCCCACCGGCAGCAGAAAGCACAACACACTTCTACACAAATATCAGTGTATTTAACAAGCTCATTAAGAGCAGATGGTAATAGTCTTATGAGCTTCTGCAGATGGCTGTTTTCTTTGTCTGACCCTGACACAGCAAACGAAACAAAACCAGCAAATAAAGACAAACATACATGAGAGAATTAAAGACTGAAGCATGTAGTAACATTAACGTGCAGGTAAGGGCTTCTACAATTAGTATGCTATGTTTAAATGAAAGGGGATTATACAAGACAGGAAGTGTAAAGCTGTATGATTAACAGTGTGTTGGTGGGACTGACAGCAGGGGGAGCTCTCACCATGTGCTGGGTGCGCACCGCCTCCAGAGGATAGTCTCCCTTCGCTGTCTCTCCGCTCAGCATGATGCAGTCAGCACCATCCAGAACAGCATTAGCCACATCACTGCCCTCTGCACGTGTGGGGCGGGGCTTCTTGATCATGCTCTCCAACATCTGCGCACACGCAGACGCACGGACACACAGATTCAGGATCAGGCTGAAGTTTGAAATGTTAGTGTGTTCACCAGTCACACCAGTTCTAGATGATTGACCTTGAGCTTAATGTGCACAAAACACATTTAGCAAAAAAAGTAACAAAATGATTTGCTGAGGAACAAATGTATGAACTAGATTTTGTCATTGTTCAAAGAAAATGTGAGTGAACCCTCCTTAATCAATGAAACTCGATTCATAAAACACTGTAAAACCAAAGTGCTTTACAGTCAGAAGATAAATAATAAAGAACATAAACATTACAAGTTGTTAAAAAATTGCTTGTTAGCCTCAACAGTGGAACAGTACCTGTTCAGATTGTCTGGAGGCCTATATGAGAGAGAGTGCATTTCAGTTCAGCTGACCTGTGTGGCACAGATGATTGGCTTCCCTGCTCTGTTGCAACGTCCAATCATCATTTTCTGGGCCAGAAACACTTTTTCTGTGGGGATTTCAATACCCAGGTCACCACGGGCAACCATGATGCCATCACTAGCCTCCATGATCTCATCAAACCTGGAGAAGAAGCAGTCCACGTCACAAAGATCACACAAAATACATATAACAGTACAACACTACTAACGCATTCCTCTGCGATTGCTTCTCAAAGACCTTAAGGAGGTTTAATCCACTCACTTGCGTACACCCTCATGGTTCTCCAGCTTGCTGATGATCTTAATGTTCTTGCCCCTCTCTCCCAGCACCTTACGGACCTCATGAACATCAGCTGCTTTGCGGATGAAGGATGCGAAGATCATGTCAACACCCATCTCCACACCGAACTGCAGGTCCTTGATGTCTTTCTCTGATACAGCGGGCAGGTCGACAGCAGCACCAGGCAGATTCACACCCTTCTTACTGCCCAGAGTTCCTCCATTCTCAATCTCACACAGCAGATAGTCAGAGCCTGAGACAGACAGAGACACCTGATGCTCAGTCTGAGACACAATATTAATATAAACACAGATCTGTGTTCATCACTCACCGATCTCCAGGACCTGCAGCGAAATGAGCCCATCATCAATGTAAACCTTGCTGCCCACTTCCACCACTTTAGTGATGTTCTTGTAGTCCAGCCACAGGTTGTCCTCATTACAATTCTCCATAAAAGAATCATCAAGAGTCACTCTGATCTTATTTCCCTTCTTCAGCTCCACTTCAGCTGTGCCACTCTGGAGCAGGACAGACAGACAGACGCACAGAAAGACAGGCAGACAGACGCACAGAGAGACAGGCAGACAGACGCACAGAGAGACAGGCAGACAGACGCACAGAGAGACAGGCAGACAGACGCACAGAGACAGGCAGACACAGTCAGTCAGAGAGAGAGACAGTCAAAGAGAGACAGTCATTTACAGATCACAATGGATTCATGAGTTGAAGATGTACTGAAACTTGCAATAGTACTTTAACAGAGAGACTGTAATGCACTCAAATCAGCTGTGATCAGTATATTGAAATAACTGACCCCTTTGATCAGACCAGTCCGGATCTCGGGTCCCTTCGTATCCAGGGCGATGCCCACTGGCCTGTACTGAATGCTGCCAGGTTGGAAGCTGGCGCAAGCTTTACGCACGTTTTTGACTGTTTCCCCATGATACTGAGAGAGAGAGAGAGAGAGAGAGAGAGAGAGAGAGACCAGGTATGTCAGCAGTGGGATTCATCAGAGATCACCTGCATTATCTGAAGCAAGTTCAAAAGCTGAAGTTTACAGTTCTAGGTGCAGTTAGTGTAACACGTGCTCACGTGTATAATTATAACCTGACCACAGAGGTTACATCATTCTAACCGTTTGAACCCTCACACACACACACGGGTGACATATATACTCATGAACAGATGATCAGACACACACTTCTGTGACACAAAGTCCATCAGTTAGCATTTGCGTGTCAGAACTATTTAATGACCCACTGTAAAGATCTTACATAAGCAGGTTACATAAGAACCTTTATCAGTGACTCTGATCAGTGTGGTGACATGGAGCTGGAGAGCCTTCATTTCTCTCCACATGTCTGTTCACCTCCTAAGTGACCTCCAGTGTGTGTAAACAGACCACACACACACACTGGTTGTTTAACAGTGTGAAACGGCTGTATTATAGGAATGAGTTTGTTGAACCTGAAGCCCTCAGCCAGAAGATACTGTGGGACACATCAGCTTTTTATGTATTTATGAACCTCAAAACTGATTCATTCATGAGACAAAGAAATTCATCTTAAGATTCACTATAAAGATCTGTTTAAATCTGTGTAAACTGTTTAAATTCAGCTACATTATGAGGCCATTATACAGACCTCACTATTTTGTCTGTGTGTGTCTATATTAGGAATTAAAAAAAAATCATGTTGTGAGTTTGTAAGAGTGAAACTCATCTCACTGACAATGTGAATGAGAAGCTCCACCTCCCGACCACTGCCAGTAACTGATTTATAATGGCAGCACTCCCTGTAGATTAGGTAACATGTGACCTCTCTGTGACCTTTCACCCTGACTGAATGCATCAACTGTTTTTTCCAGCCCACAAACAGCACTTGTGGAACGTCACTCATGTAGATTTAAAACATTTTGTGCAGAAAAATGTTAACTTGAAATTAAACTAAGATGAAGTGTGTGTGTGTGTGTGTGTGTGTGTGTGTGTGTGTGTGTGTGTGTGTAAAACATCCACCTCATGAGATCCGTGAGAGAAGTTGAGACGGGCAATGTTCATGCCAGACTTGATCATCTCCTTCAGCATGTCCACAGAGCGAGAGGCCGGTCCTGTGGTCACAAAACACAGTCAGCAAGTTCAGATCCATTTACAAACCTGTACAGAGTCTGCAGGTGAACTTCTACTAACCAATGGTACAAATAATTCCAGTGTTACGGGCTATGGTGGGCTCAGAGTCAATGTCCAGCAGACACATGTGCTCCAGAAAGGTGTCAGCCATGGCAGCGTTGAGCTGCTGGGTCTGGATAAAGGCAGAGCCCATATCCTGAGCTTTAGTGTGAGGCATCGTAGAAGAAATGGGTATTGTCCTGCAGAGAGAAAGAGAGAGAGAGAGACCAATGATATGACGACCACAGAAATGGATAACTCATCATGAAATGAATTACACAGCAGACATGCTGGCTACTCAAAGAAAGCCTAAAGATGTCAAATACCCTTTAATTACCCTTACACCAACTGCTCTGTGAACACTACTCCTCTGTGTGTGTGTGTGTGTGTGTGTGTGTGTGTGTGTGTGTGTGTGTGTGTGTGTGTACACAGTACAGGGGTGTGTGAATGTTTGCTTTTGAGGTTATGCAACAGACCAGCCCCAGAAATATTAAAATGAAAGCATGTTAATATAAAATCTGTAGATCTTTCCCTATATCACCCGAGTCTCCAGATCAAATCAGTCAGACACATACGCAACATAACACTGACCTTTCTTTCCTCTCTCAGTTCAGCACAGACCTCAGTCTGGACTAGTGTTGTCAAGATACTGGAATTTCTAACTTCCATACGATACCTTGAAAAATATCGATATTCCATAACATTTTCGATACCACAGGGAAAAACTGCCACAAGAGATAACATGTACCATTGTATTTTTATTAACTAATGTCATCAAAGTTTAATAAATACTCTAACAAATGTATTGCTCATTGTTCATTAATGTTGGTTAATACATTAACCTTTATATGATAAACAGATTTTAATTTTGCATTCACATATTCATTGATCAACACACATAGAGCGCTATAGTAAACACAGATGCGCAAAGGCGCATCACATGCAAAAAACAAACCTCACTGAAACGACTTGAGGACACTCATATCAGCAACAATACTGGGCCATCTTGATTTTTTTTTATTATTATTTTTAATAATGTTAAAATCAGAGGAGTTATCAACCTCTCTAAACTCTTTATAGGTCCGGGTGTCTGTCTTTCAGGTTCTTTGCTAAATTAGTGCTGTTAGCACCTTTTGTTAGCGCTGCTTTGTAACAACGCTTGTATATTGGCTTGCTTGTGTGTTAATTTGTCTCAAATGTAAAACAGTTGCAGTCAGCACTTCTGCTGTGTTGTTTCTCAATCAGATTGATGAATCCGAGTGCAGTGTTTACATGACATGCCTAGAATCGTATTTAATCTTTTGACATGCGCACAGTACACGAATACACGTTTCCCGCCGTACCATACTGGCAGCCACTATATTACCATTGCTGGTTTCTACGTTTTATCAAAGCAAAATTAACATTTAAAACGCTGAGCAACATCGTGCTTTTAATAACCCTACAGTTCTGCGTCGCCATCTGACAACAACAGCCGTGCGCTATACGTCATTACGCGATTTGTATGTCATTGCACATGCGCAAGCTTTCTAGAGTCATTGTAAATGTCCTTTCGATAGTATTGGAAAGGTTGAAACAACCTCTTACAATCCGATTGAAATTTTGATCTGATCTGGCCAATTCAGTCCGATTGATGTGTTTACATGTAAAATCTGACTGTGCTTCTAGTCCTATTACGATCGATTAGGGTCCATGTAAACGCAGCTACTGTATCGATACTTCGGGAAATGAGTATTGGTACCGTTTCATATATTTCAGTATCGATATTTATCAAAATAACAATATTTTTGACAACACAAGTCTGTACATTATCTTTAAATACATCAGTACAGTATGATGAACAGACAGAAGACACTCATCATCCTGGGTTTCACAGTGGATGAAAAGATCAAAATCAGATGAAACAGATGAGAAATGCTCAGGATCACTTCAGCAGCAGGAAAGAGTTTTTTAAAGCTAAAGGCAGGTTGAGACAGGAGTGTGATGAGCATTTACAGAAAAAACAGGACGAGAAAACCTTCTCCAAACAGAACTACACACATCATAAGAACATTACACTGACATGCTGTCCGTAAGAGTGGTCTCCAAATGAACATAACATCATGTAAATCCAACCACTAACAGACAACCAGACCCTGAACTCACTGTGTACTTAAGGTCAACTAGATTCTGTCTTTTAAAGCGCATGTTACAAAAGCACAGAGATAATCCACCTCACACACCCTTTAGGGCAGGTGAAGACAACAGCATGTGTGATATACAGTCAATTTATCCAGTCTGTTCCTAAACAGGACCATCTAGAACGTCACAGGTGTGACCTGTGAGTCTGTCTTCATCTTGACCCTGAAGTCATCACCATAAATAACTGTCTCAGTTCTGACACGCGGCCATTTGCATCTAACTAAAGAGCTTGTCCATTAATCCACTACAATCTATTCCTACAGTTAAACGGGTCTGAATAACCCCTGACACAAAAGTAAACACACAAATTCCTGCATTCAACACCAGCTTGTATAGTATGTGTACTAGTATATGTGTCTTCTAGGTCTAAGAAAGTCTACACTGATCCCAGGCAGCACCAGAAGCCCTGAGCTTACCTGTAGGCCCTCAGGGAGACAAAGTGGAGCTGAGAGCCTGCCAGAGCCCTCCAGACGAGCCCGGGTGTGTGCGACAGCCTCTCACCAAACAGACCACTGCAGTCAGCGACTCTGGCCAAAATGAAGCCACACACATTGTGCTGCAGAGATGTTTGAGTACTAAATCTGCTTCCCTTAACAAAGGATAAAACACGCAAGCCACATGCGCAAACACTGTCCTGCACATGCAGAACTGTCCGAAAGCTACAGGCCCACATGAGTGGCTACACACACATTGGGTTAGTTGTGTACTCACCACTGCCAGATCACATTACAACACTGGAGTTAAAATAGAGACAGGATTCCAACTGCACTATGGTGGCCACACGACACACGACACTGTGAGTGTATAGCAGACGGCACTGCTGCTCTTGCAGACATGTTTTGTGAATGAGAATGCAGACAGGTGGCTGCAACATTCTGGATTCTGAGGTCTGCATGCCACTGCAGATGACACCTGCATTAAGCTTTATTTACTGTACATCTCACTCTGATCAACTTTAGTCTGTCACTCCAAGCAATAACAAATAACTGTTCCTGGTGAGCTCTGAACGGCCTGTTGGGTAGAGCTGTCTGCAGTTTACTCCTCACTTCCTCCCTCTGCTGTTTTTGAAATTCTGGCATAACTAAACAGAATGTTACAGGAAAAACTCTGTGAGATGTTGTGACAGCTTAACTGAGTAAATGTGAAAACATCTAAATTCCACAGTGTTTATGATCAATGTAATTTGTTTTCTGTTTTTGCATTTAAATTACACACAGAGGCTAACAGACCCCATCCATCAGATACTTTTCAGTTGAAGCGTGTGACATCTGCTGCTTAGATTAAAATAAATGTAAAGACTAAACTGAAAAAAATGACAGCGCATAAATGTGTGAATGCATTACAAAAATACAAAAGAGCCCCGACAGTCCCTCACAGAAACATGATTCAGATTGTAAGTAGCGCCCACAGCAGCACAACCTGCAGTTCACGAGCCCCCGCGGGGACCCATTTCTCAGCCTGTTTCACTAACAATCATGACTAATAAAGCGGAAATCATATCAAAGCATTTGTACACCGCAAACATGCGTGTGCCTTACCCACTGCGTGATCGGATGACATACTCCCATGTTTTTATTTCATCATTCATCCTCCGCGTTCAGAGGGCTGCTGTTGGTCCAGTCATGCGGGCAAATGAGGGGGATGCGCTGCGGGTCACGTCCCACCTCACGCGTCAGACACTCTGTCAGACTGCGCGAGGTGCGGCCGCCAACATCCCATTCAGACTCGTACAGAAACATTCAGACTGCTCGACCATTTAACTGGCCAAAGTTAAATGTGACGACAGATCGGCGTCGTGACAAGTGTCACCACAACAGCGGAAAACGATGCGTAAAATAACTGAGAAACCTGAGAGGAAACGTCACTTTAGCGGTTTTCATTTAATGATAATATACGAACCATTTTACGGATAGAGCTATTCTATGCCTGTCGCTAAAACAGCACACAGTGGCGTGCCTATTGAAGAATATAATAAATATAATGATGATATTACGATTATAATGTTAATTATTGTGTGCAGAAGACTCACCTGTGAACGCGAACAGTCGGCTGAGAATGATGCACTAAATCCGGATCCAGAGCTCAAGGTGATCCCATGAATCTACCGGAACTACTTTCGTGCAGAACACTCAAGCCTGCGTGCGCGAAAGGATACTTATGACGTCTGTGAAATGTTACTGTCAGGTTTGTTTTACATTTTAGAGGCGTTTCAAAGCATATGTCCAGAAAATTGTTTATAAACGGTTGTTTGTTATTTAAACATAATCATGCAGTCCATTAAGCACTTCTCTTAAAAGTACAATATTCCCACGCCCTGATGAAGGATTACGAAACGCGCTGCTAAGCGTAGTGGAACGATCCAATCAGAGCCCGAGATGACACGGCGCAGAAGCACGAGGAGATCACGTGAGCGACGGATGCTGTAGTTTTAAACTACGTATAACAGCGGGTTACATTGTTAGTTACTTCAAACACGTTATTAAATAACGCTTTTTTTAACGTGAAGAGGTTGTGTACACACACAATGATAACAGTGGACTTCCGTGATAATCTGCTGATGGGTGAGAGGTGAGGCCCTCAGCTGTATTCTGCGTTCATTTTTTAACTATTGAGCAAAAACTAACGTCACAAATAAACATGTTTCCATTTACAAATGTCACCACAATATCTTAAACAAAATTTGATTTCTGGTCATAAGTCATAGTATTACCATTTAAACATGATAATGTTACGTTATTGGACTTGGGCAGTACAGTTCTTGGTACTCTTTGAAGAACCATCTGAGTGACATCTGATACCATCATTGTACCATAGAGCAGTGTTCCAAAGCCAGATAACCTTCATCTTTCAATGAATTTCCAATGAATGAATATCTAATGTGCACAGGGCGCTTGCATACATGTAAATATGAGCTAATGCCACCAATGAATTACAGTTTGTCGTTTGGTATGCGTGAGACCAGCGTCCGGTGCGCTATCCACTGGTCCTCTAGTGTTCATATACTATCACAACAACATCACAAGAGCACATCAGCGTCTCTTAACAGCAACATTCATTGACGACCTGTCTGCACCAAGATATAAAACAATTTAAACTCTCTCTGGTACTCTTTAAAAAACATATATATATATATATATATATATATATATATATATATCATACATATTCACACATAGAGTGTAGTGTGGTGTGTATCACTGGCTGTGGTAATATATATATATATATATATATATATGATACATATTCACACATAGAGTGTAGTGTGGTGTGTATCACTGGCTGTAGTAAATCATGGTCATGACTGTGGCAGGAAACGCTTGTCAGTCGCTGTCAGTCTGACTTCCTGTTGAAACACTTGACAGGACATGAACAGAATAATCTGACACTCTTGTGTAAAGCAGCTGTTAAGATAAAACCGTATCTTCTGCTGTGACATGCATGAGTGTGTTTCTCTCATCAGCTGTAGGTCACATGATTCTGCTAGCTCACACTGAGCATGCTCAGTTCAATGTGTTGTCAGGCAAAAATAAGAAAGCAGACATCTGCAACAGATAAACACTCACGCAGACAGAGACTGTAGTTAACAGAGGATTCAGTCTGACATGCGTGTGTGGATTTTATTTTATGTGTTTGTATAGTAAGGGTGTGAGCATCGTTTGGAGGAGAAAGCCTCGATGTGATGAGAGAACGTCTGCCGGTCGGGTGCTCATCCTCGCTGAAGGAGAGACACACAGATGGAGAGATGTGAGGGTCAGACGTTCTGCTGCTCTGTGTTTCTGTCATTCTGAGACTGGACGAGATCTACATCTGCATTGGTATGTGTTGTGTTGTGGGATGTTTAAGGACAAAAACAGGCCATCAGGGAACGGTATTGTACTGTATATATCAGTATATATCATTGATTATTTACTGCTGATGACTGTTTCCTGCAGGTGTGATGTGAGATCAGGCAAATGATGATGAGATTGTGTCTGTGGGTGGTAAATAATGTCACAATGTCTCTATGGTCCCACTAATGTTTCATTTTGTAGTTGATGGGGTGAAATTTGAAATGGGTGTATTTTGACAGGTATCCTGTGATTCTGTGTGCAGTTTGTGTCACACACATACTTGTAAGATGTGTGGCAGACAGGGCTGTTGCTAGGATATAGCATCGAGGTGGAGGAGTGCAGAGAGAACAGCAGCGTTTTAAACACTGAAGTAAGATCAGGCCAACACAGTGTCACACAAGTTATACTCACCATTATGATGCTACGTGTTGTGACTGATTTACAGTGGGCTGCTATGCAATTGCAGATGAATTACTATGGTGTCCGGAGTGGTTGCTAAAGTGTGCTAGATTTGTTGCTATGTGTTTGTTCACCGGCTCACCCGCAGGTCTCTTGGTTCTTCCTTCATTGTAAGTCTGGGGGATTTGTTTCCTGTCCAGAAGAAAATCATGCAACAATGACAAACACAGATTTACTTTCAATGTGTAAAATTAATGATCTGTATGTTTAATGTTAGGGATGTATTTCTTTCTGAAACAACATATTTATGTCATGTGACTGATCTGGTAAAATAAAGGTTTAATAAAGCTTTGTGTTTCATTAACTGCAGAAAGTGGCCTTGTCCTTCACCTCCTCCACCTTCAGAGCTCCTCCACCTAAAAACTCCTTTTGACATCTTCAGTTCTGCTACTTCCTGTCTCTTCCTCAGCACCACTGTCTCTAAACCATACCTCTTTAGGTTTTTGTTCATATCTATGCACCAAATAGTGGTTTTGGTAGGATAAATACTTTTTATGTAGTATTTTTTTATTTTGTTTTTATTTATTTAATTAATTAAATTGAATGTTTTTACTAAAACAGTCAGAGGATTTGAACATTTTAGGAAGGGAATGGAACTGTACACTTGGTCCTTCTTTGGATAGGAATGGAAAGGTACCATTTCAACTCCTCTGCTGTTTTAGCTAATGCTATTGATTCTTTTAATTTTACAGATATTTGGAGAGAAAATAATGTCTTGGTTAAACAATTTACATGTGGTAAAGGTGAATGAGGGGAGAATTTCAGCTGCACATTTAGATAGACTGTGTCTATCAAACAATATGAAATACAGTCTATTATCCCCACACATTTTTCTGATCACAAGCTTATTACTGTTGACTGCACATTAAAATCCAGAGGAAATAAAAGCTCTTATTGGCGTTTTAATGTAAAGTTATTTCAAGTTTTTGTGAATCCTTTAAACATTTTTTGGGATACATGGAAAAGCAAAAAAAATAGATATAAAAATGTAATTCTTTGGTGGGAAATTGGTAAAGCACATATAAGAGAATTTTGTCAACAATATAAATATTATTTAACTTGGTTAAAACGGACTTTGGAGTGTCTTAAAAAAGAAATCCTAGTTATTGAAGAGAAAATGATGAGAGAACCTTCTGTTAATTTACAGGAGTGGTCTGACAAGAAATCAAAGTTGCGTTCTGGTCTAAATGAGAAAGGTGCTCTTGTGAGAAGTAAGTGCTTATCAGTTAAAGATTTGTATGGTCCTACTTTATTCTTTTTTAACTTCAAGCACAAAAGTGTACAAGAAAGAAAGATGTATGGCTCGAAAAATAGTCATGGTTGTGACACAAGTGATCCCATAGAAATGTGCAGATTGGTAGTGGATTGTATAAGTTATATTCGACTGAGAACACAGATATGAGGAGCCAAAATGAACTCTAGCGAAATCTTCCTCGTTTAACCACTGAGTATAAACCAACGTTGGACTCAATTACCCCACCGCAGTTTCAGGACTTGCCTCGGCTCGTACTCCAGATATAGATGCACTTCCTGGCGAGTTCTCGAAGCACTTCTGGACTAGAGCACTAGAGTTGCTATTCTGTGTTCTGAATACAAATGAATAGCAAAGTGTTTGGCTAATAGTTTAAATAAAGTGTTGCACTCAATTATACACAAAGATCAATCCTATTGTATAAAGAACAGACATATCAGTAATAATTTGCATTTAGTACGTGATGTTATTGTTTATGCCTCTAAAAATAATATTGATATGGGACTTTAGATCAGGAAAAGGCTTTTGATCGAGTTGATAATCAGTTTCTTTTCAGAGTTTTAAAGGCTTTCGGTTTTGCAGATAAATTTGTTGCAATGCTAAAATTGTTGTACAATATTGCCACATGCATGATTAAATTGGCAGGTGGACTGAGTGTTCCTGTTAAAGTACAGAGGGGCATACGACAGGGATGCCCTCTCTCAGGTCAGCTTTATAGTTTGGCTATTAAACCTCTGCTTTGTAAATTGAAAGAAAAGTTAATGGGGTTACAAATAAATGCTCCAACTTGTAATGACTGTAAAAGTCTCAGCATATGCTGATGATATCACTGTAATTTTAAGAAGTGAAAATGATGTTCAAGTGTTAACTGATATTTTAAAGAGTTTGGAGAGCTTAGGAAAGTAAATTGGGACAAAAGTGATGCTCTATGGTGCGGTTCAGTCTTTAATAGTCCGAGACTCCCAGGTAGATTACAGTGGGGATAATCTGGGCTAAACTATCTGGGGGTATTTCTAGGAAAAAAAGAATATAAGTGACTTAACTGGGAGGGTCTGGTGGACCAGGTGCGTGTCTCACTGGCATTGGCTGCCCCACCAGCTAAAATAATTTTTCTTTTGTTTATTAACACATTCAAATGAAAAAACTAAATCTGCATTTTCAATGTCTCAGAAAATGACAATTTAAATAAAACAAGGCATAATTTGATTGGTTGCATTCAACACATCAGCAGTTTAACACACTGTGTGTGTGTGTGTGTGTGTATTTGGGCTTCTCTGCCAACAGTTATCACATTAAAAGACCTGCAAAAACACATTAACATGTGGGTCCTGTGTCTGAGCACGTCTGCACATGCTGCACACCGGTGATACCAGTCGTACTAAACCCAGAATATTCCTGAATCAGTGTGAAGTTCATGTAGTTCTGGATCACATGATCTCTGTGTCTCAGGTATGAAGACGGTCAGGTGGGAGATGCAAACATCAACACACAGGAGCCCAAGATTTAGAGGGAGATAATGCGTGTGATCGGTACTCAAATCCACTCCAGCTGCACGGTTCTTGTGAAGACGTCCAGATGAACACAGAGAGAAGCCTCTGTCTCTCTCTCCCGTCTGCTCTTTTCTCCTCCAGTCCATCTGTGTTACTTTTCTCCTGTTTTCATATCAGATCTGTAATCTGTTTATCGTTCTCACACTAAATGTCTATAAACATAAAAAAGAGATCATATAAAAATGTGTATTGCAGTAGTTCTGTCTCTGGACAGTAAATTACGAATCTGTGCTTTCTGTTGTGTTTGCAACATGTTCTTCATCATCTTCATCTTTCTCCTGGGCTGAATTAATCTCTAGATGTGTTTATCTTTGAGTTTCCTCAGTTGTATTTCTGGTCCTCTGAGCTCTGCATACACACATGGCCCTCACCATAAATGATCGCACACGTTTTATTATTAATATTCCTGCTCTCAATTCCAGAATCTTTATTTATAGGTCATTTGCTACTACATAGTTTTCTATGTAGTAGGATAACCTCTTAAATATTCCACTGTACATACAGTGCAGTACATAAACCTTCATTCTTTATCATTTCTGTTACCCACAGTGTAGAGTAATAGCAACTCATTTCACCCATTTAAGAAGAAGCTATTCTGTTAGAAGAGAAACATACATTGAGTCCAAACCTTTGATCACTTGTATTCCAAACATTCTATATTAATACAATTAATGATTAATTAACTATAATGTGTTGGCCACTACAGTGGTTTGACATTTTTGTAAATGATCTCTTTTGTTACAGTTGTGTTTGTCACATGAATATGTGTTATAAATAGCGCTTTGTCACAGTGGGTCGGCAGGTGGCGCTACAGAGCGGCGTCAGATGAATAGAAATAACACGAGCAGCCGTGCACGCGGGCGGCTGTGTAGCGAGCATACTCAGTTGCCTTAAAAGGAAACAACATGGGTGGGGCTTAGAGAACCGTTGTCTCGATGAGGTCTAAATCAAATTTATTCTGTTTTAATGCTTTAAACATTTTTGCTTAAATGTCTTTTAAAATGTCTCAACGACAGTTTTCAAAGGTAAATTATTGTCCAGGGGGATCGGAAAGTCGAGTTAAAACATCATTGTTCATGTGAGACCTGTTACTTTTCTCACCACAGATTGGGATGAACCAATCATAGGCGACTTTAATTAGTGAACCGTTATTTTAATTTAATTGTTTTATAAAGTTACATGTGATTATTTTAATTTGATTAAAGGGAATAAATCCTTGGGACCGACATATTTAAACGATTATATTTTTGGTGCAAAATCATCCCCAATACGACAACCACCGCCCTGAGATTTAAATGCGGCTTAATGGAGGATTCGGCTGTCTGGGCCGTCAAGCGCCCTCTGAGGGTGACACTCACCCCACCGGACACGGGTAAAGAACGGTCATGAGACCCAGTTAGCTGTAGGGCTTTAAACATGGCGGAGCGCATGGCTGCACGTTTGGCAGATCAGGAGGAGCAAATCGCGGCGTTGAGTCATGAGATCAGCCGCCTGCAGGAGGGACTGACGGGCGGCTTTGATTTCAGCACCCTGGCCAGCGGCTCGAACCTGGACGAGCTGCGCACCGAGAACGAGAAACTCAAATATCGGCTGCTGCACCTCCGCCGGGCCCTCCGAACCGACCACGAGCTGGAGGAGCAGAACCAGATGAGAGCACATAACAAAGACCAGAACAAGACCGATGAACCAAAGGAGAAGATCAGCTCAAAGGTGCGTGTTTTACAAACAGATGTATCGATGGTACTTGTTTAATAGATGGATAAATCTGTGTTTTTTCAGTCGAAAGTGACGTCATTAAGAGGCAGCGCAGCAGACAATCAAGAGAAGAAGAAGGAGAAGACAGAGACAGCTGGAGAGGTCAGTTTGCTGCTGTCTCACCTCCAGTGGGCCTGTGGACACACGCTGTAGTGTTGTAGTGTTTTGGGTTGCAGTGTGGTTGCATCAGCATTCCTGTGGCAGTATAAACACAGCTGATGTCTAATACTGGATCCTGTTCACTCTCACACAGTTGAACCCGTGGCCTGCTTATATCTCTGAGCGTCTGGAGCTTTATGAACAGCTGAAGAAGGAGAATGATCATATTCTGGCCGAGCGAGCGGCGAGCAGGAAGCCCATCACTGTTCAGCTGCCTGATGGACAGACAGTTCAGGCCACAGCCTGGGTGAGCAGCCCATACCAGCTGGCCTGTGACATCAGGTGAGGTGCTGTTGATCTTTGACCCGTGACAGTGCATGAACTGAAACTGTACATTTATTTACTTCCCCAGAGGTGTGAGGTAGTTTATAAATCTGTGAAGTTCTCATGTTTAATATCAGAATCTTACAAAAATGATCAGTGATTTGTTCAGTAAAGCATTAAAGAGTAACTCAGAGTAAAGTTTTATGTTTCTGTTCTGCTGTTCAGTCAAGGTCTCGCAGATAACTGTGTGATTGCTCGAGTGAATGGAGAACTGTGGGATCTGGACAGACCTCTGGAAACAGACTGCAGGCTGGAGCTGCTGCGCTTCGAGCATGAGGACGCTCAAGCTGTGAGTGCCACCAGCTGAAACATTTACTTTCTACAGTTTAACACATGAAAAATCTTGATGTGGCTGTCAAATCCACAGAACCTGTAGGGTGTCCTCGTAAGTCATGAGCGACCTCAGTCAGGTTACCCTGTTTTCCTGCTGTTCTAACAGATGTGGTGTTCTGTCTCAGGTCTATTGGCATTCCAGTGCTCATATACTGGGTGAGGCCATGGAGCGGTTCTACGGTGGATGTCTCTGCTACGGACCGCCCATCGAGAACGGATTCTACTACGACATGTTCCTGGATGGAAAGTGAGTGAAGATGCCTGCAGAGCTCTGCTGTGCAGTACGTGTGTCTGGTCCAGTCGTGTTGATGGTGTCTGTGCGGTTCTTCACAGAAACGTGTCCAGCTCTCAGTTCAGTGATCTGGAGAACATCTGCAGAAGAATCATGAAGGACAAACAGAAGTTTGAGAGGCTAGAGATCAGTAAGGAGACACTGCTGGAGATGTTTAAGGTGAGAGGTCTGTCATCCAAAGATCTAAAATTTGAAGAATTTACCTAAACGGTCAGTCCAGTATAAAATCTCTTTTTCATTTGCTTTCTTATAGTACAACAAGTTCAAATGTCGCATTCTGAATGAGAAGGTGTCTACACCCACCACGACAGTGTACAGGTAACACAAACTACTCTGATGTCACAGCTGATGTAATCCTCCTTTCTCTGATAGTTTTAGTCTCTCTCTCTTGTAGGTGTGGCCCTTTGATTGACCTGTGCAGAGGGCCACACGTACGACACACGGGCAAAATCAAAGCACTAAAGGTCTATAAGGTAACGCGTCCGATTTCATGATTGGAAATCATTGTGTTGTTGTACAGCAGTAAATCTAAAGCAAATGAAGATCCAAATGTTTAACAGGTGGTTCAGCATGAATGAAATATTAGCACAGTCACATACTGTGATATTCAGTCCAGCAGAACAAATAATGAAATATTCATGACTGCCCCTCAGAATTCATCTACATACTGGGAAGGTCGTGCGGACATGGAGACGCTCCAGAGGATTTACGGAATCTCGTTTCCTGACAACAGAATGCTAAAGGAATGGGAATGTTTTCAAGAGGAAGCGAGAAACAGAGATCACCGCAAAATTGGGAAGGTTTGTGACTCAGGTTTTGATATTGATCATTAATAATTTATTTCCACAAGTACAAAATAAAGCTTGAACTGTATTTCTTATAATGGGGATTCTTCACAATTCAAAATGCCAGTTTTTCTTCTAAAAAGGGTTTTTCTGTTTGTATTTAACATGTGACTGCAGTGACACGCAGCTCTGTAATGAAGCTCTTCTGTGTGGAGCAGGAGATGCAGCTGATCACTCCTGCTGTTGAGACGGCAGATGTATCATCTCAACTTCCTTTATGTTGAAACTCCTTTTTTTCTTGATTTGTAGGATCAGGAACTTTTCTTCTTCCATGATTTGAGTCCAGGAAGCTGCTTCTTTCTGCCTCGTGGAGCTTTTATCTACAACACACTGACAGACTTTATCAGGGTAACATCACTCAACACTTATGACACCTGTCCAGAATGTATCTGATAACTATTAGTACCATGAGTAACTTGCTCTTTCGGCTCTAATATACCAACATGAAGGAACAATTGTGATTGTGGTCCTGCCAGAGAAAAAGCGTGCTATTTTATTTTTGCCATATCCCCCCCACTTATTAGCAATCAAGTTTTGCACAAAGAAATTAAGTATGTTTAAGTCTGTTAAGTCTGGAGCATTCGTTTATTTACTAATTATATTTACACATACACACACGTCATTGTGTGTGTGTGTGTGTGTGTGTAGGAGGAATACTGCAGGCGAGGGTTTCAGGAAGTGGCCTCTCCAAACATCTATAACAGTAAACTGTGGGAGGCATCAGGTCACTGGCAGCACTACAGTGAGAACATGTTCTCCTTCCCTGTGGAGCAGGATGTGTTCGCTCTCAAACCCATGAACTGCCCTGGACACTGGTAAACATCTGACCCGCAGACAAACACACACGTGCCCCGCAGACAAACACACACGTGCCCCGCAGACAAACACACACGTGACCCGCAGACAAACACACACGTGACCCGCAGACAAACACACACGTGACCCGCAGACAAACACACACGTGACCCGCAGACAAACACACGTGACCCGCAGACAAACACACGTGACCCGCAGAC
The DNA here is from genome assembly GCA_036877575.1 of Botia almorhae. Classification (NCBI taxonomy): domain Eukaryota; kingdom Metazoa; phylum Chordata; class Actinopteri; order Cypriniformes; family Botiidae; genus Botia; species Botia almorhae. The sequence goes on from JAZGTJ010004026.1 coordinate 24,081, forward strand.
AAACACACGTGACCTGCAGACAAACACACACGTGACCTGCAGACAAACACACACGTGACCCGCAGACAAACACACGTGACCTGCAGACAAACACACACGTGACCCGCAGACAAACACACGTGACCTGCAGACGTTTCTTTGTTCGAGTCTTTTAAAGGAACAGTTCATATAAATAATACAATTCTTGTCATTCTTGTCACCCTGTTACAAATCTTCTTTCTTTCTTTCTTTGCCTCTCTCTCTGTCACTCTTCCTCTCTGTCACTCTTCCTCTCTGTCACTCTTGCTCTCTGTCACTCTTCCTCTCTGTCACTCCCTCATGTCCAGTCTGATGTTCAGTCATCGTCCACGCTCCTGGCGTGAGCTGCCTCTCAGACTGGCTGACTTTGGTGTCTTGCATCGGAACGAGCTCTCTGGGACTCTGACAGGTCTCACCAGAGTCCGGCGCTTCCAGCAGGACGATGCTCATATATTCTGCTCTATGGATCAGGTGACCTGACCAACACTTTCACTACTGTGGGTGATAAACTGACTCAAGAAGCCTGTATGTTTTGCTGTGTATAAGTGTCTTTCAGATCAATTTGTAAAAAGTCCACAAACTTGAAAAGTTAATTGTTTTGTGTTTGAGTAGTTCTGCTTAATCACAAGCAGTTTAAATGTAATGGTTTCTCTGATTTATAGGTTTAAGAAAGCAAAGTCAAATCAGCTATAGAGAACCTAATCTTGGAACCTAAATCTTGTTATTTTCAGATCGAGTCTGAGATGAAGGGCTGTTTGGATTTCTTGCGCTGTGTCTATGATGTGTTTGGATTCTCCTTCCAACTGCATCTTTCCACACGTCCAGAGAAGTTCCTGGGAGACATTGCTGTGTGGAACCAGGCTGAGAAGGTTCCAGAATTGTATTTTCTGATGAAGGATGTCTGCTTGTGCACTGCACAGTATTAACTTTCATGTTCTTCTGGGTTTCACAGCAACTGGAGAACAGCCTGAATGAATTTGGTGAACCATGGAAGCTAAATACAGGTGATGGTGCTTTCTATGGACCAAAGGTGGGACCCCCATTAGACTGCTGTCCTGTTTGTAACCTTTTTCAGAGAATCTGCCCAGGCAAACTCTGTCCTGTCTGAATCCTATTGTTCATTTCTCCCGTCTCAGATTGATATTAAGATTAAAGACGCCATCGGCCGATATCACCAGTGTGCCACTGTTCAGCTGGACTTCCAGTTACCGATCCGCTTTAATCTGACATTCGTAGGGTGAGTGCAGCTCAGAGCTCAATGTAAAGCACACGTGTGTTTACATGTGTCAGTGTGTTCACTGCTGTCATCATTGCAGGAAAGATGGTGATGATAAAGCCAGACCAGTGATCATTCACAGAGCTGTTCTGGGTTCAGTGGAGAGAATGATGGCCATCCTTACAGAGAACTATGCTGGGAAATGGTGAGCACTACAGTGACTGGCACACATCACTGAGGATGTGATTGTCAGAAGGTCTCTTTAAATCAATTACATTTACATTGATGCATTTAGCAAACAAAAACGCTTTTATCCAAAGCGACTTACATTGCATTACACGTATGTGCAATCCCTGGGATCGAACCCATGACCTTGGCGTTGTTAACACCATGCTCTAACCACTGAGCTACAGAAAAAGTACATTAGCAAGTTTGTATTTTTATTAATGGGGTGTTTTGTTCCTGGAGGTCCTGCTGTTTTGTTCTTGCTGTTCAGCCTTTAGGACAAATGTGCCTTAAATGTCTTTACATGTAAACTGAGAAGAGTTACATTTCTGCTCACCTGTGAGCTGCTGAGGAAATGAGGCCATTTTTATCTGTGTGACCAAAACAAAAGTGTTGTAATTTAAGGTAAAAACACTATTGCACTCAGGTTTTTAGTTATAAAAGTTAACACTTTCTGAGTACAATGAACACCTATGTCAAACGGTTACATTTTTGATTATATTCTTCATGAGCCCTTTAAAGTTTTTGATCAAATGTCACGTGTTACTGCAACACAAAGCTCTCGGCATGAGCATGTTTAAATCTCAGTGTGTCTCTCTCTTTCTCAGGCCGCTCTGGTTGTCTCCACGCCAGGTGATGTTAGTGCCTGTCAGTCCATCTCTTGATGAATACACCAAACAGGTACAGCATGCAGCTCTGAGATCCACTGGTCATCAGGGTCAGGAGAAAAGTCCATGTTTTTGTGACTTTCTTTTGCAGGTGTGTAAGCACTTTGTTGAATCTGGTTTTATGGCTGATGCTGATCTGGATTCTGGATGTCTTCTGAACAAGAAAATTCGCAATGCTCAGCTGTCACAGTACAATTTTATCCTGGGTAAGAAATAATCACTAAACAAACCGAGAGCCAGTGACCCACATCTGTGCCCTACAACAGTACTTTAATGATGAATTTTTATGTTATTTATGAATTTAAGTTTGACACCCTGCTGTTAAAGCTCTGATGTGTCGATGTTGGATTGTCTTTTAGTGGTCGGTGAGAAGGAACGGTTGGCTAATAGTGTAAACGTGCGCACAAGAGACAACAAAGTTCACGGAGAGCTGGCAGTGGAGGAGGTGATAGCCAGACTGACTCTGCTGAAGCAGTCCAGGTGTGGGAACGCTGAGGAAGTCTTCTGAAGTTCCACGTCTTTATTCTTCTGGAAAGAAAATGAGAAAAGTTTGACAAGTGGGAGATGGAAAACAGGAGAAATACTGGAGAAGATGAGAATAATGGGATGAGGAGGAGTTAGATGGGGTACGGTACAGTACAGTAGAGTACAGTACAGAAGTTTAATGTCTAGTGAAATGTTCTCTGGATAATGAAGGCTTAAGATTTAAATGGCATTATGGGTTTATGTCTGTATGAACTGGGTGTTTGGAATAAAGACAATATATTTCAATATATTTGTATCTTTTATTTATGTATGCTACACTTTATTATAGAAATGAGTCATATCAAATACTACTAAAAAAGTTCAGTAGTATTATCACCTTTAAATATTAGTGGAAGAGCTCTCAGAATCTTCATCTTTTTATTTTGACAGGAGTGATACCCCTACAAAACGTTGTGTGGTTGTACCATGGTCCAGTAATGCCGTCAGCTATACTGTGGTTCTTTGATACACAGTGTGGTACTAATTGTATTCATGTACCATATGGTACTAGTGGTGGAGTTATGGCCAAAATAATACCAGATACAGTACCAGTACAAGAATAGTACCATAGTATGCCATTTATTCCGAGAAAAACATATAATTATAACAATATTCTGTGGTTCTGTTATGGTGTATATGAAGCCCACCATGATAGTACTATAGTACCATGTCCAAAACCAACCAACCAAACACAACAGTTTTCTTCTATATTATTTTAGGTCTTTATTTAGAATGTTTATTGATCGTACTTTTATAACCAGGGTAAATGAACGCACGGTTACAGCGCTGGACTTTTAGTATGAAGTATCATCAGCTGGGTGCTATACGTAAGCGGAAGTCAGTAGGTCATCAGCGGAGCGTCGGTGATGGGATCAGCGCGAGATCAGCGCGAGATCAGCAAACGGAATGAAATGGGTTTTTGAACGCGGACGGAACATCATGGGGTCATATCTGATCACAGTTCTGCTGCTGTTGGACATTTACTCTAAATGTGTCATCGGTAAGACTGCAGGTTTGGTTCTGATTTCGACACCAAATGTACCATGGTAACGCCAGGGATTTGCTTATTCTATTTTCTTTTTATGTAATAAAAAGTACCACAATCATATCACGCTACATTAATTTCGCTACTGTGGTATAGATCAATGAGGCATCAGACTTTACCATCAGTGTAGTCGGAGGCACGGTCGGTGATTTTTTTTCCCCCAGAAACATGTTTTGTTATACTGCTTAAAGTCTCTTCTCATCCTGATATCAATCACTAAGTAAACTGCTCTAAATATATTTATATAAATAAATATCTTCTGTGGAAGGAGCAGCACCATAAAATGTTCATCCAATCATTGCATTCGGTCTGAATGTTCTACTGGTCTGTTAAACTGTGTATGTGTTCATGTGTTGGAGGAGGCGTGGCTTTGTAGAGCTCTGTAGGGAGGACGAGTCTTATGATTTCAAAGCTAGCTAGGCTATTGCTAATCTCTCTGAAATTGGCCACTCTATCTTTAAGGGTTGACTTAAATTGTTCAGTGATCTGACAGATTGATGAATGTGTTGTCAGGGTATCTGAGCTCTCCTCATGTGAGTCAGGATCCACTGTACATGGGCCAGCAGAACGCAGTGATGAGCAGCCTGGTGGCCCTCACAGCATCTTCGGGTCAGACTCAAACTCTCACTGTCTCTTGTTGCGTTTCAATTATTTCAGCTGCTGTGGAATTGAGCTCCATACCATCTTCAGCATTGAGATGAAGAGTCTAGATCTGTGCCAAACGGACTGTTGTGTGTCTGTGTTCAGTCTTATCAACAGTGGCCGGTGATAATGACACATCACACTGTCCCAGCAGCGGACTGTGCACAAAACTACCTGCTGAATGCATCAGCTGCGCATATCATCATAACTGCAGCTACAGCCAGCCAACCAACTTCACCTGCAAAACCAAAGCAAACGTTCATTGTGTGGTGAGATTTCTCTGTGAGCCACACTTTTGGTTCGGTACAGCATGTACCAAAGTATTTCGATCAGTTTATATACGTCTGTGTTTCTGTGCGTATTCCTCGCGAGCGTCTGCGTTTCTGTGCGTGTTTCTCGCGAGCATGTGCGTTTCTGTGCGTGTTCCTCGCGAGCGTCTGCGTTTCTGTGCGTGTTCCTCGCGAGCGTCTGCGTTTCTGTGCGTGTTCCTCGCGAGCGTCTGCGTTTCTGTGCGTGTTCCTCGCGAGCGTCTGCGTTTCTGTGCATGTTCCTCACATGCTTCTGCGTTTCTGCATGTGTTCCTCGCGAGCGTCTGCGTTTCTGTGCGTGTTCCTGGCGAGCGTCTGTGTTTCTCAGAGTGAGTCCGGTCAGCAGCAGCAGAACTTCACTCTGACGATGGCGTGTCAGTTCTGGCAGCTGGATCCATCTCAGTACCGCTGCTTCAGTTCCAGCAGCTGCATGACGGTCTCGTGTCCTCGCAGACGATATAACGCCACCTGTGAGGTTCTAGAGCACGTGCACTGTCTGGGTACGTCCTGCATTTACAGTCGAAGATTGATGTTACTGCACCAGAGTTTTTTTCATTTAAATTGAACTCAGTAGTTAGTAATAAAAATCATGTCACCATTTACTTTCATTCTAGATCATGTGATGATAGTTCAGAGGATGATGGTGTATTTTTTGGATGTGTTTGTGTGTGTTACAGGGAAGAGAGAGTTTCAGAAGCGCTTGTTTTGTAACTGGACTGGAGGATATAAGTGGTCAACAGCTCTTGCCCTCAGGTGATTGTATATGTAATTCTTGTGTTTAAATGTGATCACTGTAATCACAGATGTGATGATTCTGTCTGGGATGGTGAACCAGAAATACATGAAAAGATTTCCGCTTTGCTCAGGTTCGGTTACGTTTTAACTTTCTCAGCATGCGTGTAAAATGTTGCTGTTTGAGCTTACAAAGATCTGCACAGTTACAACACTCACAGTAAAGAAAGATATTCTCTAACAAGCAGCTCGTACAGACTCTGAAGAGTTTCTTCCAGACTTTGTGATGTCTCATTTGGGAATTGGATAAACCTGCTCCTGTAAATATGCAAAACAGGACAAAGAAGCATTGCTGTAGTAGTGTGCCATTGCCATGCCAACGAAACACTAACCAATCAGAGCACATTCAGTATTTCAGAAAGTCAGGCTTCACAGAACCAGCAACTCAGCAGTGTGTTTTAGACTGACTGGGAAGAGAGGGGCAACAAAAAGAGAAAATGTTAAAAATATTATTCTAGTGCACCCCAAAAACGAAACCAAGACTTAAGTCATAATATGACCCCTTTAAACCTAAAAATTATTCTGCTGCCAGTTCGGCTTTGATTTGAGTCTGCTGCACGTTTTTCTACTGTGCATCTCATGTCATGTCTTGTTTACATCTGTTGTTTTCAGCTTCCTTTCTCATGTTTCCATGTTCCCACAGTATCACTCTGGGCGGGTTCGGTGCGGATCGGTTCTACCTGGGTCAGAGGAGAGAAGGTTTGGGAAAGCTCTTCAGCTTTGGTGGTTTGGGCATCTGGACCCTCATTGACGTTCTGTTGATCGGAGTGGGTTACGTGGGCCCAGCTGATGGATCTCTGTACATCTGAGGCCTTTAACAGGGTTGTGGGCTGGTTACTTTAAAACTGACTGACTCTCTCCTCCCAGATTTCCAACCTGATTAACACGTGTTGCTGTCCAAACTCCCACAGCAGCAGATCCCCATCTGCTGTGAATGTGTTCATGACTACACACACACACACACACACACACACACAAACACTTACTCTTCTGCTCTGGGCTGAGGAAGATGATGAAGAGGATGAACACATAATTCTAGAGGTTTTATTACCTTCATGAAGAGACAAACATGTTGAGAATGTATCTGAATTAAATCAGTTTTCATGCTGTATGTATAGATGTGTATATATGATATGTGTATATATGATCATGATTATCTGTGTCTCATGCTGCAGTCAGAGAGAAAGTATGTAATTCAGTTGCTTTATTTGTCATTAAACGGATCAATAAAACTGCACTAACGTTTCTTGCCATTTTAGTTAAATGAATACTTGTCTCTCTGGAATAGCTGATTGTGATTGGTCAATGTTGGTCAAATACGTGTTGAGTATTGTCGGCAGTATGTGATTGGCTGGTGGTTTCCCACTCAATTTATTTGTTCAGCAGCTCCCATTCATGTCAGGGTCCAGATCTTCTGACGATTGGTTGATGCACATCACATGATCAATCACCGTTTACTATGCAGCTGCTTACCAAGTAAACAAATGGATATGAGTAATTATTGATGTGAGTAGAAAGAGGGTGAAGTAATACTCCATTCAGCATCATTATATGTATGTAAGTATTAAGTGTATATATGTATAATATATATATATATAATATGATGTCATGCTCAGGTATTTCAGAGAATGCTGTGTAATACATTCAAGTAGATTTTTTTAAAGAGAATTTTAGAGGTGACCTGTGCTAACCTGACTGTGCTGTTCAGTGGCCCCACGGCCAAAGTCTCTGGCTATGACACTGGCTGAATTATCCACCAGGTGAAAATCATAAGCCTGGTTATTAAGAAAAGTATCACACCTCCCCTAATGGGCCACACAAGGTTTCATGTCTGTATAATAACATGGGACACGTTGAAATTGAATGGGTTTGTTCACAAACCTTAATTGACCTTATGAGGCACAACAATCCCCACTAAATGTCTGAGCGATTACAGAATGTAAATAGCAGAAGCGTTTGAAGATTTAGCAAATTCAGAAAATACCTCAAAAATATTTGAGCCAGTCATGAAGAGTTTTTCTGTCTTGGATTCAAACATTGTTCAAATCTCAACAAACATGTTTCTTTACTCAATGGTTTCCAGGCAGTGTGCTGGTCTCATTCTCTGCTGTTTGGATACGAACACATCTCAGGTACATCCTAAACCCTCAACAGCATGTTCTGTTCCATCTTTTTGAACTGCCAGCACGGATTGTGTTGTTTCAGTGCAGTGTTGCCACATGACCTCATCTCCTTTAGTTTAATTCAGCATGTTGCATCAGAAATAGTCATTGTACATGTCCAGTTCTGTGTAAATACTCAGAAAAGCTGTTAAGAATACAGGCTGATGTAACTGCTTGCATTTGTCACACTGGGGATAGAAGGTCGGTTAGAGTGATACACTGCTCAGGTGTATACTGCACATTTTAATAAATGTAGTAACTCTTCATAGATACTGAATAAGTGCTGCAAACAGCCCTGAATGTTTGTAGACGGTGCTGAAGAGCAGGACTCATTCTGCGTGCTCTCAGCAGAGTTTGGGTTTGTATATGGGGTTAAAGAGCAGGACTCATTCTGCATGCTCTCAGCAGAGTTTGGGTTTGTAGACGGTGCTGAAGAGCAGAACTCATTCTGCGTGCTCTCAGCAGAGTTTGGGTTTGTATACGGGGTTGAAGAGCAGGACTCATTCTGCGTGCTCTCAGCAGAGTTTGGGTTTGTATATGGGGTTGAAGAGCAGAACTCATTCTGCGTGCTCTCAGCAGAGTTTGGGTTTGTATATGGGGTTAAAGAGCAGGACTCATTCTGCGTGCTCTCAGCAGAGTTTGGGTTTGTAGACGGTGCTGAAGAACAGAACTCATTCTGCGTGCTCTCAGCGGAGTTTGGGTTTGTATACGGGGTTGAAGAGCAGGACTCATTCTGCGTGCTCTCAGCAGAGTTTGGGTTTGTATATGGGGTTGAAGAGCAGGACTCATTCTGCGTGCTCTCAACAGAGTTTGGGTTTGTAGACGGTGCTGAAGAGCAGAACTCATTCTGCGTGCTCTCAGCAGAGTTTGGGTTTGTATATGGGGTTGAAGAGCAGAACTCATTCTG